>JAUCBJ010000055.1:0-131050 GCA_032718475.1 Nemertoderma westbladi | reverse complement strand
TACGAGCCCGTATACATTACTAGAGTCTCATAGTAAGATACATCGTTACTAGGATCTGGTAAGCGGTATACTACTGGACCCTTACAGTAGGAAGTATTTATATAAATTAGTATATAGTACTTCTATCGTAGTGTAAAATATTCCTACCTTACAGTAGGAAGTATATTATACAAATTCTGAAATTAGTGTATAGTATAGCTTAGAATTGTTAGCTATTGAAAGTAGGAGATATTTAAAATTTAAGGTTAGTAAATTTAGTAATTTAGAACGTCCCCTGCTTCAGTAGGCTTTTAGGGTAGCTAGTACTTTCGTATTTAATATTTGACTAGCTAACAGTTAGTTTGTAGCACTTTGTTTTACGCCGTGTGTGTGCGGTGTTACTTTTCGGTACTTGAAAAGGTACATAGGGTTTAAATCAGTCCAGGGGGCCTTAGTCCTTTAACAGTTTAACCTGTTAATTTACGTGTCTTATGTTGTCTGACAGCCAGCACAAAATATGACCACAATAGAAGCCAGTCTATGCGTATGACCCACCGTATGTGGGAGACTGAATTCTATGGCCGAGAATGGGGTAGGCTACTTTGGATTATTCGATTGATCTCTACTATATAATCCCCAAAAACTATGCTTATTTTCAGGGCAATATCAACAGTTCCTTTAGATGCTGCGCTTCAAATATCAGACAGAGTTATGCTTTATACGAAGTACATCGGAGGGTTATGGAACATCACGGTTTTACATTCTTTAGGAATGTAGAATTATTCACTCACACTCACTTTACTGACAATAGTACTGAAACACATTAATTTGCCGACTGTTACCAATTTTACTCATATATAAGGATAAATGTAGCTCACTTACGTTGGGGTTATGAAATAGCATAAAATTAATACAGACCACTGTAATTTGAGCCAAGCAATTGTTACTAATGTTCCCTTCTGCTTACCTCAATAATAAAGAAAGTTAGTTGGGATTATTGATTATTCGTATGTATTCTCCAAATATAAACATCCATTACATACGTTACCAAATAACAATGAATAATAGTATAAAACAGTATAAAATTATGCGGTGCCGGCAGTTAATCAACAGTCAGATGTTTGCTGTAAGTGCAGAGAGTCCATAATTTTAGTGAATGAAGAGAGATAATATATTGTGGTAGATAACCCTCTCGCAGTCTGTCCATGGATGGTCTCGGGCAGAAGTCAGAATGAATGATTTTGTGGCACTGCGACTTATTCATATGTAAACAAGGCCTCAAGAATATGTAAAGTGAAAATTGTGCTGATTAGCCGGAAAATAACATAGAGGATACGGGACAAAGAGAAATTCTTGCCAATGGCTGGTGATTTCGTCACTACAGCTCTGTACCAAAATAAACGCTAGAGGGCGTAAGTTTTATACATTCTCCAATCCCTCGAGATAATGCAGTTTTAGAGTAGTTCGCATATTGCACAAAAACGACACATTTTTGCCGCAAACGCTTAACATCTGCAGATGTGAGGGCGAGTCGCCAACCACCCCCTATGTCCTTAATCAGAAACTCATCAGTCTGTCCAGTCTGTATTCGGTGCTCTTGCATACCCACTGCGCTTACAGAAACCTTATCTGCCAAGTCAGTCAGCTCACCTTGTCGCATTTGGGACCCGAATGTTAGGGTGTTAACTGAGGCTAGTCTAGTGACTTGCCTCAGATTCACCAATGGCTTGGTTGGTCGGGGTGGACCATGAGAGTAGCCTCCAACTCCAGAATCCCTCTCCCAATCGTGATATAATTAATGATAAGAACTTTGCTTATAATAATAGTCTGAAATATCGCCATATATTAACCCTATTAGAACCGGGCTATAAAATGTTGTACAAATACCGGGAAGGGGTCATATTGACCCCCCCCCCCCTCTAAAATCTACAAATATTTACGAAAACGTCTGATTTTTTGTTTGTACGTAGGTATCACTTGTCTGGATCCGACCGAAAAAAGAAATTTTCGAAAAAATGTACTGGGGTGGTTATATTGCAGCACCAAAATTACAAGTAGTGCACAATTTTCACAAAATTTGAAAGTTACATTTTCGGCTAATTATTTTTCAATACAGGTTTTTTGGGGTGCAAAATACATTGGAAAATATTTAAAAAAGATATGATTACTATAAATGGCTGTTTAGTCCTCTCTGCGTAGGAAAAAAATGAAAAAAACAAGTAACCAGCACTTTTCAGTTAGAACACAAAATTTTTAATTCACTTATACGATGCTATAAATTCACATTTTCAGGTTTTCGAGGGCGCTGATTCTAATGGAATACATTTCTAATATGCCAGATCCTTGCTACTTGTATTTTTCGGCGCAATTTAGCAAATTTTGGTGCTAGCACCAAATTTCGTACCCATCACCAAAAAGTACAAGTTTGCGATGTCCAGTGCTGTTTTTATTGATTTCATCTGATTCAGGACCCTCATAAACCCGTATAACGCAAGAAACAAGGTGATACTATCTACTTATCAATTTGCATATTTTCCAAAATTTGGTGCTGGCACAACAATTTTCACCCACCGGCGAAAAATACAAGTTTGATAACTCTTATGAAATTTTTACTGATTCCATTGAATTCAGAACCATCACAAACCCGTATAACGCAAGAAACAAGGTGACACAATCAATTGATATATCTGATGGTTTTCAAAATTTGGTGCTAGCACCACATTTTGCACCCACATCCGAAAAATACAAGTTTGAGATGTCTAGTTCGATAATTATATTTTCCATTGAATTCAGAACAGCCATAAACCTCTAAAACGCAAGAAATAAATTGTCACAAGCAATTTTATATATTGAATGGATTTTCAAAATTTCGTGCTAGCACCAAAATTAGCACACAGCACCGAAAAATACAAGTTTGATACGCTTGGTTCAACTCGTATATATTTCATCGAATCCAGAACCTCAAAAAACCCCAATTGCGTAAAAAACAAGTTTCAAACAATCAATTTACAAAATTGACTTATTTCAAAATTTGGTGCTGGCACCAAAATTTGGCACCCATCGAAAAAAACAAGTTTGAAATTTCTAAATCAATTTATATGAATTCCATCCAATTTCTAACACCAAAAAACCGGTGTAAATCAAAAATAGAGATGTTACAATTCATATTTAATGAAATGTAATTTTCAAAAAACGTCTCAAAAAAAGTGCCAAAAGTAGGGTTAAAAAATGGTGCTATAACTCGAAAAGTACCCAATATTTTTGAAAACGGTTTTCACTACCATGAAGACAATAGATTTTTAGGAAAAGTCATAAAATTTCAGATTCCCAACTGCGTTTGTTTCAGAATTATAATAAAAAAACCACGAGGGGGTCATATTGACCCCCCCCCCGGGTTTAATAGGGTTAATTATATAGTAAATCAGAGGTAAGACAACACATAAATCTGATACAGATTATCACTGATACTTAATTATAGTAACCCGCCTGTTGTGGCGAGTGTAAAACTTTCTTGATTCCGTAATATCGGCGATATATTAAGCAAATAATAGCAGCACATTGAATTTACTAGCAGAATATCAATAAAATAACGGATAAATATAATTCAATTATTAACAATTAGATTTAGACATTAGACCAGGACATGTAATATTTGCCAGTCATTAAAACCTGACTAGCTCATTAAAGCCCTGCATGTGAGGTGTAATTTCACTGCAGCGCAACATGTACACAGTGAGCCAGCATCCAACCAACCAAGCTATATATATTAAATTAACAGTAATAGAATGATACAGCCAATGGGAGGTAGGATATGTGTGTGTATAATGGCACTGATTGGGCGTTAAAACCCCCAGTAAAGCATGGCTTAACTGAAACAGGCAATATTTTATCGTAACCAACTTTATCAATGAAAAATGGTGTGTTGAGCTTAAAATTAGTAAAATAAGTAATCTAAAAGGCTAAAGGCTAAGTTCACACGTGCAGCAACACCGCTTCCATTCATTTAGCCATCAGGGTGGTCAAAACGAAAGTGGGAGTTCAAATCGTATATAAGAGAAGGTCTAGTAAGTAAATAGTTCAATTTAACAATGACAAACTCAAATTATATAGAACACACATAACCAGCATATAAATAATGCCTCAACTCGTGAACAAAATTGAATCGAGTATATTAGTGAATATCTATCACTTCTAAATAAGTAAACTGTAGTTATCTAATACATATAAAATGTCTCAGCGCGTGAGCAAATAAACTAAATGAATTATTGGGGATACCACTTACTTATTTTACGAATAATATAAAGTAGGAATATAAGTCATATAAAGTAGAATAGCATAATAAAAAGTAACCAAAAAAAAAACATTTCCAGGTTATTTTTCTTTTTGGGGGTCGATTGCGACGTTTCGGTGGTAGGGAGCCATTACCAGGTACCGGAGGCGGAGAACCTTGCACTTGTAGCCCCTCAGCAGCGGAAGGATGAAGTTCCAATGAGTCAGAAGGGGGTGCGACAGTTCGTACGGTTGGTCCACCAGTAGATGTTCCCGGTTGAGGTTAGCTAACCAGGATTGATGTGGGAACAGAATGGCGCAATAACTTTACATAACGTGATCGCGCAATCCGCTGTAAATTTACGGAGTGATCCCACAATCTGATATATTTTAGAAGGGATGTTCTGTCGTCCCTTTGGGTCGAGTCGAAAGGTATTTGACTTTATTGTATGGTTGAAATGCTTCTGCAGGGGCTCTATTTCGGTATCGTCGAGGGGATCAACCAGAGATAGAAAATCCACGCTGGAGGCGGGATGCTCGGGTTTTGTTACACAATGTTGACCGAGCAAGACGAAAACCGGGTGGTCCTGAGTCCCATAGCACAGGGATTGGAGAGGACGTCTTTCGATGTAATTTTCCCGGATTAAAGTCTTTATTTAATCAGCTCGACCGGGAGGAGCGATAATCCATTCATCAGTATCGTCTGCAGCAGTTAGAGCACAGCATGAATTCCCATATAAGAGTACTGGTACTACTACAGCCATAAATAATCGAACCTTAAGGTTCCGTTTTATTCTATGGGACTTCCAAATCCTGGACAGTCTATGTAACGCTGCCCATGCCTCCCCCTTGAGTATCCAAAGGTCGTCACCTGACTTCGGATCCATTGTGGGAGGAGGATAATCCAACATAAAAAATCCTTGCACACAAATAATATAATATAATCAGTTGCTAAGAGGCGCAGAAGACTGTTAGGTCCGTTTGGGGAGCCACAGGTCCTCCCCCCAGCGAGAAGGACAGGGCCGAGTTCCTGGACGAGGTGGCGATTCGTCAGTCAGGGAAATGGGCTGGCCGGCGGACCTGACGGCCTGAGCGTGTTACAGTTGCTGGCAGTGGCGAACCAGGAGGCTGGTGAGGTTGTGGAATGGGCTGGGTCGGAGGCTGCATTGGCAGGTAGGCGGCTTTCAGCCTTTCCACAGAGACAGTATATTCTTTGCCATTGCGGTCGACAATGAAGGATTTGTCACCAGCTTGGAGGACGCGGAAGGGACCGTCATAAGGTCGCTGTAAGGGCGCACGGTGAGCATCGTGGCGGATGTACGCGTGTGTGGCTTTTTCCAGGTCCGGAGGCATGTGGACTGGTGGGTCAGAGTGGAATACGACAGGAGGTGGCTGTATGGCACACATGTCAGCCTGCAGCTGTCGGAGGGAAGCATCAGACGGGGCTGTGGCACGCGAGGTATCTGGCACAAACTCACCTGGCACACGCAGGGCTGTGCCAAAGACAAGCTCACGAATGCCGCTTGTAAATTGAGGGCCATGGTCTGATGTGATGTCGTTTGGAATACCAAAAAGGGATATCCAGCCGCGGATGAGGGAGCAAACACATGTCACAGTCTCACTATTAGTGATTGGTATGGCCTCAGGCCAGCGTGTGAAGCGGTCCATTATTGTAAAGAGGTAGACATTGCCCTCAGACTCTGGAAGAGGTCCAACAAGGTCGACGTGAAAACTGCCGAAACGTCGCTCTGCATGCGGGCGTTGAGTCACGGGTCCATGCACATGTTGGGTGACCTTTGACGCCTGGCTCGGGTGGCACTCACGGCACCAGCGGCGCACATCACGCTTGAGTCCATGCCAAACGAAACGGGCAGATATCGCGCGCTGTGTGGGTCGAGGCCCCGGGTGGGAGAGTCCATGAATTGCACCAAATTTACAATGGGTCCATTTTGCTGGGACAATGGGGCGCGGTTTGCCGGTGGAGGTATCGCATAGAATGGAGACATTGTTTGTCAGTTGGACATCGACAAGTGTCATTCCAGTAATGGCTGTGCGGTAGGCATTGATCTCTTCGCACTATTGGTCAGCAGCTAACTTTGTGTAGTCAATAGATGGGAGGGCAATGGCAGCAGAGGCACATACTGCTCGTGAGAGTGTGTCTGCAATGATGTTTCCTTTACCACTGTTAGCGCTTTTAGTAAAATATGTTCTTCCAATCTCAATTTCATATATTTTGACCTGTTATGGCGTGTGTAAAACCTCCTTGATTACGTAATATCGGCGGTATATTAAACGATACGAGAGCAAATTGAGTTTAACGACAGAATATCAATTAATAATAATAATTAACAAGGGAGATTACAAGACATAAGGACATTATCTAAGACATGTAATAAACACCGATTGTCAGTAATCTGACCAGTGCTTAAGAGCCTGCATGTGAAGGAAATTATTCTGCAGGACACAGATTACAAGTGCCTGAGTAGGCCAACCAACGAATATTTATACTAGGTATAGTTAATAGAATAATTTGGACCAATAAGACATCACGTATTCCATTGGGGCAATAAGACATCACGTATTCCGTTGAGGCTTACAGAGCCTCTGAGACTACAGAGCCTCAACCATCTACAGATGGTTGAGGATAATAGCGTATTTACTCTGGCCAGGCAAAGGCACACAACCTCTGAAATCGTGGGAGGGTCACTTTACTTGCTGCCCATTTCTGCAATTGCTGAACTGTATTCTGTGTCCAGGAGTCTGACATTGCAGTATGCAGTAATTGTGTACAGTGTACAGTACCAGTACTGCAGTACACAGTCCTGTACCCTGGTACCGTAATTGGCGTATGGTGTAATTACTGAATTAGCTAACTGCGGAAGCAGTCTGGCTGGTCTGTTGCCCGCCCAAGGCAACCAAGCTAAAATTCGCGCCAGCCTATGGCGACGCCACTCGTCGACGAGGCCGACGAACCAGGGCATGGCGGACAGCTCAGTCGGGACGCCGCGTATACTGGTATAGCCGATCAGTTGCGGGTCATTTGGACGGCATTCCGCGCTATGTATTCAATTAAACTAAGCCTAATTATATTTTTGCACTTTTGTAGTTCAGTAGTTTCCTCCCCACTGTATACAAAAGTAGCCTACTGCAGTACTGGTACAATGTACATAGGCTATATTGTGTACAGCATTCGGCGCTATGTGTTCAATTAAACTAAGCCTAATTATATTTTGGCACTTTTGTAGTTCGGTAGTTTCCTCCCCACATTTTAATTTTGTTATTGTTTTCCTGTATACAAAAGTAGCCTACTGGTACAAAGTACGTAGGCTATATTGTGTACAGTAGATTAATCCATATAACGATTATAACGAATCATTATTCTGTTATTACGAATCATATTCAATTATAACGAACTAATCTCGGAAATGTAAAAACTTAACAATGGTAAATACTTGCATGGTATATGGCTGTCGCACCGGTTACCTTATTAGAAAATGCCGGAAAACAACTGGCACTATAGATCCTCACCTTGCCAGGTTTCGATTTCCTTCCGATCCCGAGGAGAGAAACGCTTGGATCCGGTCCCTCCCCAACAAACTTCCAATTGGCTGGCAGCCCAAAACTTGCCATACAATATGTGAAAAACATTTTCCCATGGATTCCTTTAAGATCGGGCCCCGTGGATCCAAACAAGCAACTTGTCCACCATCCATTTTTCATAATATTCCGCACTCATCTGCACCATCACCAGCACCACCAAAGCGTGTCCATGCAGGTAAGATATCTGCACAGAACCGCCGTGTTGAAGTAGATTCCATGGAAGAGTTTCTAAAAAGGGATACTATAAACCTGGATCCTATTACCGGCACCTTTTCTGCAATGCTGAAAGAGAGAGTTTCTCCACAAAATGTTGTAGTAGAAGTTTCTCCAACACAAGCTAGAATATTGTCTGTAGAAACTACCGGCCCGCTTGCTAATGTAACACTCGTAGTGGAGAAAGATACATCCCATAATTCCCTTCTTGTCAAGGATGCGTTTATAGGAGGAGATCCCTTCTATATGACTAATCAGACTGTATTTCGTCGCGGGCGAAACCTCACAAAATGGTCAGAATTAACAGGCCTCCTCGACATGATGCATGGAGAATTTTCCAAGAGCCAACTGCCTCTGCAAATTATTGAACGAAAACTCCGCCAGAAGAAGGTTGGTCGGCGTTATACTGATCACGACATAGTATTTGCCCTGGATCTTCTCTCCCGTTCGCGTTCAGCTTATTTATTTTTACGATCTGAGATGTCTTTGCCTTCGCCTCGTCTAATGCGTACGATCATGTCTGCTGTTATTTCACAGACTGATAGAGATTTTCTACGTTCAATTGTTTCATCATTAGAACAACGACAAAGGCTACTTGTAATCCAGTATGATGAAATATATTTAAAACCTGGAATTCAGTATCGCGGTGGAAACTTTTATGGCCTCACAAATAATGGAAAGGTGGCTAAGACTGCATTGGGTGCCCTGCTGAAGTTCGAGTTCGGTGGCCCGCGTATTCCTATTAAGTTCCTCCCTGCCGCATCTCTTACATCAGATGAACTGCTTTCATTCCATGATGATATTACTACAGCTATCGTTGATGTTGGTTGTGAAGTTATTGCTGTTGTAACTGACAACTGCCGGGTCAATCAGTCTTTCTTGGACATTATTAGTGGCAGGGGAGGAATTGCACTGTGCGATTTCGTGCATATAATTAAGTCTATTCGAAATAACTTCTTTTCGAAGTGTAAATTTGAATTCACCAATCCAGATACGAACGAAGTGCTTATAGCAGATTGGAATGTTATTATCAATCTACAGGTCGAGGAGGAAAGCAAACTTCTGCGTCAATCGGCTCTTACAAAAAAGTCCGTTGAATTGGATAATTATGGAAAACAAAGTGTTCCACTGGCTCTCCAATTGTGGAATGATAAAACAGCCGCAGCTGTTGAAACCCGACATCCTCCCACGGCCACTCTGATTCGACTTGTTATCCGTTTCTGGCGAACTCTCTCTGATGAGCGGATAACTGACCCAGAGGAACTTAACTGGGTAATTGATTTTGCATCAGCCATGCAAACATCGAGCCTTTCTTCCGATACAAAGAAAGGATTGCTTCGATTAACACGTGGCCTGAAAACTTTGTCAACTCGACTCCTCCTCTCTCCTGAGTATTCATATTTTCTGCCAAGCCGCTATTCCTCCAATGATATTGAAAAATTGTTCAGTGAAGTCCGTCAAAGAAATGCAGCTTCTTATTACGTTACCCACGAGATGCTTCATAATACTATGAGGCTAATGTTAGCGAAACATGCTTTCCATGCCGGAGTGTCTATTTCTTCCTTATGCGACATCCCTATATGCCATTCCTGTTCGAAATGCGATTGTGAACTAACTGAAGAAGCTTTATCTGAAATAGACTTTGCGTATGACTCAGTTACTACTGGAGATGTTCCCCCAACAACTCGAAGTGTCGTAGTTTATATTGGAGGTTACCTGCTCCATAAAGCCCTTAAAGATGGTCGTTCTATAGAGATGCCCGATAGCCCCGAATGTCCTCTCGAGTGGGTAGCTTATACAAAGTTAGTTTCCCGAGGAAGCCTCTGTATTCCGGCAGAAAGTTTAGTGCAGTTTATATCTTGTTGCGTAGTATTTTTTACTGTAACCGACCCATCTCTGTATTGTCTTGCACAGCTGGGTAAAGCCTTTAAGCTACTTAGTCACGGTTTTTCTTATATTCGTCTCGAGGATAAAGACTTCCGACGTGTGTCCAACATTCTTATGAACAATTTTGCCAAACGGAAAACTGAAATTGTAGGCTCTACTGCATCAAAGAAGAAATATGCTGCCAAATATCACAAATAAGTATTATAGTCTATTAGATAATACCACATAATAATTGTGCTAATAATAATAATAATATAATAATAATAATTTTCATTATTCATTTTCATTTCATTATTCACCATAATTCATATTCGATCCTAACATTTTCTCTAGTTTGATTTGTTTCATTTGTATTGAAAGTGGCTGAGAAATTAGCGATCAAAATTGTTACGGACAACAACGACGACAGACAACTCGATGACTTACTTCGTGGCTCGCCCCACAGTCCCACACTGTTAGACACAATGCATTGTATGTCTTAAAATTTGAGTAAATTGTAAAAAAAACTCTAAACTAACTAATATATGAGTGACCCTCCCACGATATCAGAGGTTGTGTGCCTTTGCCTGGCCAGAGTAAATACGCTATTTTGAGGATTGAATAGATTAGTTCGAATATATGTATAATAGCACTAGATGGCGTAAGAACCTTTACTAGAGAATAATTTGTTAGGAATAATTATTATGACACCGTAACTGGTCCTTTATCAATAAAAATATCGTTTTTAAGTAAAATAAGTAATTTTAAAGGCAGGATGTATAACTGCAGGAACAACCACTGATGTATATCCGTTGTGTATTCAGCAATAAGCGAGAGGTGATGAGTCAGGTGTTTATTACATTAAATAATTTATATCTATCAGGTGTCCTATTCTGGGCTGCCTAAACCAAACCCTACCAAAACCTAAACCTATACCCTGTCCTAAACCAAAACAAGGAATCTAGCACGGAGCAAGGGCAAATTGAAACACTTATTAATAATTTATGTAAAATTCTCAATAAAGTGGTAATACACAGAACCTTTTAATACATTAAATCATTTTTATTTATTTGATTACTATATTTGCATTGAGTATTATGCAGGGTAGGGAATGTCTGTTATGCATTCCAAATAAAACAATTATTATTAGATGAGAGTACACTGCAATAGTAGTCTGTAACTAACAGACAGACAGACAGACCGTTTCTAGTCATGAACCGACAGGTAACTAACTGTAAGAATAGGTTACAAACCTGTCTGTCTGTCTGTCTGCAGCAGTTACAGCACAGCATGAATTCCCATATAAGAGTACTGGTACTACTACAGCCATAAATAATGGAACCTTAAGGTTCCGTTTTATTCTATGGGACTTCCAAATCCTGGACAGTCTATGTAACGCTGCCCATGCCTTTCCCTTGAGTATCGAAAGGTCGTCACCTGACTTCGGATCCATTGTGGGACGAGGATAATCCAACATAAAAAATCCTTCCACACAAATAATATAATATAATCAGTTGCTAAGAGGCGCAGAAGACTGTTCGGTCCTTTAGGGGCGCCACAGGGCCTCCCCCCAGCGAGGAGGACAGGGCCGAGTTCCTGGACGAGGTGGCGATTCGTCAGTCAGGGAAACGGGCTGGCCGGCGGACATGACGGCCTGAGCGTGTTACAGTTGCTGGCAGTGGCGAACCAGGAGGCTGGTGAGGTTGTGGAATGGGCTGGGTCGGAGGCTGCATTGGCAGGTAGGCGGCTTTCAGCCTTTCCACAGAGACAGTATATTCTTTGCCATTGCAGTCGACAATGAAGGATTTGTCACCAGCTTGGAGGACGCGGAATGGACCGTCATAAGGTCGCCGTAAGGGTGCGGGGTGAGCATCGTGGTGGATGTACACGTGTGTTGCTTTTTCGAGGTCCGGAGGCATGTGGACTGGTGGGTCAGCGTGGAATACGACAGGAGGTGGCTGTATGGCACGCATGTCAGCCTGCAGCTGGCGGAGGGAAGCATCAGGCGGGGCTGTGGCACGCGAGGTATCTGGCACAAACTCACCTGGCACACGCATGGCTGTGCCAAAGACAAGCTCAGCTGCTGATGCATTAGTGCGCTCGCACCAGGCAGTACGAATGCCGAGTAGGACAAAGGGTTGTTCATCCATCCAATTGTGTCCTGTTAGGCGTGCCTTCAGTGCTGATTTCAGTTGTCGGTGCAACTGCTCCACCATACCATTGGCTGCAGGGTGGTAGGCAGTTGTATTGTTGGTTGAGATGCCGAGTGTTGCCCCGAGTTCGGACCAGAGGCAGCTTGTAAATTGAGGGCCACGGTCTGATGTGATGTCGTTTGGAATACCAAAAAGGGATATCCAGCCGCGGATGAGGGAGCAAACACAAGTCACAGTCTCGCTATTGGTGATTGGTATGGCCTCAGGCCAGCATGTGAAGCGGTCCATTATTGTGAAGAGGTAGACATTGCCCTCAGACTCTGGAAGAGGTCCAACAAGGTCGACGTGAAAACTGCCGAAACGTCGCTCTGCATGCGGGCGTTGAGTCACGGGTCCATGCACATGTTGGGTGACCTTTGACCCAGCGGCGCACATCACGCTTGAGTCCATGCCAAACGAAACAGGAAGATATGGCGCGCTGTATGGGTCGACGCCCCGGGTGGGAGAGTCCATGAATTGCACCAAATTTACGATGGGTCCATGTTGCTGGGACAATAGGGCGCGGTTTGCCGGTGGAGGTATCACATAGGATGGAGACATTGTTTGTCAGTTGGACATCGACAAGTGCCATTCCAGTAATGGCTGTTTGGTAGGCATTGATCTCTTCGCACTCTTGGTCAGCAGCTAACTTGGTGTAGTCAATAGTTGGGAGGGCAATGGCAGCAGAGGCACATACTGCTCGTGAGACTGTGTCTGCAACGATGTTTCCTTTACCACTGTTAGCGCTTTTAGTACAATATGTTCTTCCAATCTCAATTGCATATATTTTGACTTGTTTAATACCTGTGCAGAGAATCTATGCATTTAGGGCTCCTTGACCACTGGACAATAAACGGGATTGCACCAGTGTACCTGTCAACAAGGACCGCTCACTGTGTCGATCACTTCCCTTTCCTTTCCTTCTCATGTATTGATTTGCTTTATAACTTATTTGGTTCGATACGGTATTTGATTATCTATTGTATTTAACTGAGATACTATACCGGGAGGGTGTGACAACAAAGTATAACAAGTAAATGACTGACAAATTAATTCTGTAAGGGCTCAAGTTCGGTGTTTGTGTTTGCCTTTAGGGGAAACGTATAGTGACTTGTCTTTATGTATAATTATATGCATATTTATATCGCAATCAATTTATGACAACTCTCAATCGTGATACAATCAATAACAAGTGCTTTTCTTATATTAATGGTCTGGTATATCGCCATATATTAATTATTTAGTAAATCAGAGGTAAGACAACACACGAATCTAATACAATTGTCCAGATTATCACTGATACTTAATTGCAGAGACCCACCTGTTATGGCGCGTGTAAAACCTCCTTGATTACGTAATATTGGCGGTATATTAAACAATACGAGAACAAATTGAGTTTAACGACAGAATATCAATTAATAATAATAATTAACAAGGGATATTACAAGACATAAGGACATTATACTAAGACATGTAATAAACACCGATTGTCAGTAATCTGACCAGTGCTTAAGAGCCTGCATGTGAAGGAAATTATTCTTCAGGACACGGATTACAAGTGCCTGAGTAGGCCAACCAACGAATATTTATACTAGGTATAGTTAATAGAATAATTTGGACCAATAAGACATCACGTATTCCATTGGGGCAATAAGACATCACGTATTCCATTGAGGCTTACAGATTGAATAGATTAGTTCGAATATAGGTATAATAGCACTAGATAGCGTAAGACCCTTTACTAGAGAATAATTTGTTAGGAATAATTATAATTATTCCTAACAAATTATTATTAGACAAATAGTTATTTTTATTGATAAAGGACCAGTTACGGTGTCATAATAATTATTATGACACCGTAACTGGTCCTTTATCAATACAAATACCGTTTTTGAGTAAAAATGGTAAAATAAGTAATTTTAAAGGCAGGATATATAACTGCAGCAACACCGCTTCCATTCATTTAGCTACAAAGGTGTTAAAATCAAGGCAGAAGTTCAAATTCGTACATAGAAAGAAATCCAATAAGTAAATAATGCAGTTATCAATATCAAACGAGAATTATACAGGGCATACGTAACCAACATATAAAAAACATCTCAACTTGTGAACAAATTAAATCGAGTGGATTAGTGAATATCTATCACCTCTAAATAAGCCAACTATAGTGCCAAGACCAAGAGTATCTAATACATATATAAAAGGTTTCAGCTCGTGAACAAATCAAATTAAATGAATTATTGGGTACCAATTATTTCTAAATAAGCAAACTATAGTGCTAAAGAATATATCTAATACATATAAAAGGTCTCAGCTCGTGAACAAATAAGCTAAATGAATTATTGGGGATACCACGTACTTATTTTACGCATAATATAAAGTAGAAATATAAGTCATATAAAGTAGAATAGCATAATAAAAAGTAACCCAAAAAAAACATTTCCAGGTTATTTTTCTTTTTGGGGGTCGATTGCGACGTTTCGGTAGTAGGGAGCCATTACCAGGTACCGGAGGTGGATAACCTTGCACTTGTAGCCCCTCAGCAGCGGAAGGATGAAGTTTCAATGAGTCAGAAGGGGGTGCGACAGTTCGTACGGTTGGTCCACCAGTAGATGTTCCCGGTTGAGGTTAGCTAACCAGGATTGATGTGGGAACAGAATAGCGCAATAACTTTTTATGGGCTAACGTGATCGCACAATCCGCTGTAAATTCGCGGAGTAATCCCACAATCTGATATATTTCAGAAGGGATATTTCGTTGTCCTTTTGGGTCGAGTCGAAAGATATTTGACTTGGTTATAAGCATTTCAGTGTGGTCAAGATATTTCTTCAGGGGCTCGACTTTGGTGTCGTCGAGGGAATTAACCAGGGATAGGAAATCAACGCTGCAGGTGGGATGCTCGGGTTTCGTTACACAATGTTGACCGAGCAAGACGAAATCCGGGTGGTCCTGAGTCCCATAGCACGTGGGATGGAGAGGACGTCTTTCGAGGTAATTATCCCGAATTAAAATCTTCGTTTGATCAGCTCGACTAGGAGGAGCGATAATCCATTCATCAGTACCGTCGCATATAGGCTCTACGACGTGAGTTTACAACATCAGAGCATTCACAACTAAATTGGGGTTGGAGATGTCGGTGTCGAGAGGTATCGGTCGGGTTTGACTATAAGCGACACTGAAAACGCTTTACAGACGCAGACGCATGAATACGTGCTTTACTTTGGAACCCTTACATTAAAGTCTGGACCGCGGGTTGGACCAAAGAGCTGATTCGCGCTCGTCGTTCAATCGTCCACGCTACGTCCGCTCTTTGTCCACACGTCCATACGGGCGACATACTGTGAGAGTGGGTTCGGTAGATTCACCAGTGAGATCAGCCGTTATCATATCCATCATCTCCGCATGCTGTCCCGAGAACCTCGTTTATCGGAAGAGGGTGTTTCAACATATCGAGGTGCGAGTTTGAGTATATATATATATTGAATATATAATATAAAATATACAAATATAAATAAATAAAATATAAAATATAAAATATGAATATATAATATATATTGAAAACGGTTTTCACTACTAGGAAGACAATAGATTTTTAGGAAAATTCATAAAATCTCAGATTCCCAACTGCGTTTGTTTCAGAATTATAATAAAAAAACCACGGGAAGGGTCATATTGACCCCCCCCCCCCCCCCCGGGTTTAATAGGGTTAAGTTTTAAGTCAAATAATTTACTGTTAAATTAAATTGTTGCATATGCGGCCGTCATATACAATGTACATGTACAATTAACATAAGTATGTTTTGTTGCTACGTGCGCACCATAGTCTAATACTAATACCTACGCAATATTAAATGGCTAATAAATAATTACATACTCAATCGTAACCTTCTTCAAGACGTTACTATAGTTTGTACTGCAAGGTGACACATTAGCACCATTACTATTTGTAATTTTGCTGGATTACGCAATGAGGACGGCCACAAAGGGTGAAGATCTGGGATTCACACTTCAAGAACGCAGAAGTAGTAGATATCCGGCAACTACAGTCACTGACACCGACTTTGCGGATGACATCGCCCTGCTCTCTAATACGCTAGCAGATGCACAGTTTCTACTAAATAAAGTGGAGAGGGCTGCTAAGGAGGTTGGATTGCATATAAATGCTACCAAGACCGAATTCATGACCTTTAATGTTGATGGAAACTTGACAACCATTGATAATAATCAACTAAGGAAGGTCGATGACTTCCAGTACCTTGGATCATGGATAGAGAGTAGCAAAAAGGACATAGAAGTTAGGAAAGCAAAGGCTTGGGTAGCTCTTTCAAAAATGGATACCATCTGGAAATCAGATCTCTCCAGGCACCTGAAGACTAAGTTCTTTCGAGCCACAGTGGAAAGTGTATTTTTATACGGGGGTGAGACCTGGACACTGACTAAATCACTTGAACAACGAATTGATGGTTGCTACACAAGACTACTAAGGGCAGCCCTAAACATCAGCTGGAGACAACACATGACAAACGCCGAGCTTTATGGTACAATACCACCTGTATCAACCACCCTCCGTGAACGCAGATTAAGATTCAGCGGGCACTGCTGGCGAAGTAAAGACGAGGTCATACCAGATCTACTTCTCTGGCAACCAACTCATGGAAAGCGTAGTCGTGGACGACCTGCCATAACATATATAGATCAACTTGAAAGGGATACTGAACTTGGGAGAAACGAAATTGCGACAACTATGGAGAATCGGGAAGCCTGGAAGGATCTCATTTCCACTGTCCGAGTTCGCTCGACCTAGTAGTAGTAGTAGTAGTACACTCCCCCCCATGCTATCTTCCCGGTGAGAAGATAGCATCACCTATGAGTGCGCTTCAATTCCGCTGGAACCTGATCTACTATCGGGTGTGAGAGCACCGAATGCAGACTGGACAGACTGATGAGGTTCTGATTAAGGACATGGGGGGTGGTTGGCGACTCGCCCTCGCGTCAGCAGATGATAGTGGCAATGGTGGAATTGGTCTATTGATGAATCCAACTGCACATGCAGCATTGGACAAAATAGACCAAATCTCTAACCGCATCATCCGTTGCCACTTCTCATGTTCTGGAAGACTGGCTAAGAAGTTCCCTAAGGTGGTTCTGATTGTGTGCTACTCTCCAACTAGTGTTGCCCCTGTAGAGGAGGTGGAAAATTTCTACCACAATCTACAAGCAGCCACTGATGGAGTGGATCAGCATGCATTCTTAACATTCCTGGGAGACTTTAATGCAAGTCTGCATCAATCACCTACATCGCCCTGGGTCTATAGCAATAGTGTTAACCGAAATTCTGTCCATCTTCAGGATTTTATCTCTGGAAATGGATTGTTTTCGGCTGGAACCCAGTTTAAGAAGCGAACTGGAAAGCTATGGACTCATAGTGGACCCAGTGGTCACAAGTCCCAGATAGACCATATTCTGTTTCGTAGGAAATATAGGAGCTCTATACAAGACTGTAATGCATATATACTTCGACCCTTTTCCAGTGATCACCGCCTTATTGTGGCCAAGGTAAGACTTAGTCTGCGTTCTAGCAGAACAACGAAATCTGCCTTGCCGCGGCATGACTGGTCCTCTCTGTTGCAACAGCCAAGTGTGAGATCCAGCTTCATACTACAGCTGAGCAACAGGTATGAGGCTCTTGCCTCTGAGGCGGCAGATCACTGTGAGGGCTATACGGCCTTTACAGAAGCAGTTAAGTTAGCAGCTGCAAAAACAGTTCCTGTATACCCTCGAAACAGGAAAAGGGCCCCCTGGACTGACAACAAAATTCAGAAGTGCCGAAATGACCTTCATAAGGCGCAGAAAGAGTCCCGACTCAAACAGACTACAGCGGCCAAGAATGCAGTTAAGGCTGCATCTAGGTCCCTGAACAGGCAGTACTCTGTTAATCTACAGGAGCTAATAAACCAACAGGTTGATGCCATCAATGATGCTGGCGACAGCAGGCAATCATCCCAGGCATGGAAATCGATCAATCTGCTTACTGGGCGGAAAAGCCAACCAACCACCAAGGTTAAGGCTGAATCACCAGCCGATCGCCTCAATGGTTGGAAAGCCCACTTTGAAAAGCTCCTCAATAATGACAGGGTATTGCCTGATAACTTTATAGAAGTAAAAGTGTCTGAGTCTGTACTCCCAGATATTCCCATTGGCGATATCTCCTTTGCAGAAGTGAAGGCTGCTGCAAAGAGCATTAAGACCAATCGTGCCAGTGTAGTAGATGGTGTTCCCCCTGAGGTCTTCAAAATACCTGAGTGTTTAAAGCTCATCTATCCCATCATAGTAGACATGTACCGAACAACAAGAGTCCCACAAGAAATGAAAACAAATAAGTTGGTGCCAGTTCCCAAGAAGGGCAACCTAACACTTTCTTTTCGGGGAATCTCATTGATCTCGATTGATGCAAAGCTATACAATAGGATTCTATTAAATCGCATCAGGGATCCCATTGAGAGACTGCTCCGTGGAAATCAGAATGGGTTCCGTAAAGGTCGTGGGACCATGGAGCCCATTTTGGCACTTAGAAGGATAATTGAAGAGTTATCAAAAAAGAAAGACAGGCATCTGGCTGTTATCTTTGTTGACTTCTTCAAGGCCTCTGACTTCGTCTCTCGCTCACGTATGTTCAGCATACTTTCATTATATGGGATTCCTGATGAAATTATTGCAGCAATCAGATCAGTATACGATGGTTTGACAACATTTGTGTCTACTGTTGATGGTGACACAGAACCATTTGAAGTGTTATGGGGCGTCCTCCAAGGAGACACACTTGCACCATTCTTGTTCATGATTGTGGTTGACTATGTTCTACGCATGTCCTTAGATCATTATAATGATGATGGGGTGATGATAACTCCACCTACTGGCTCCAGAAGTCGAGGAAATCCTGCCAAGTACCTAACTGATCTAGACTTTGCTGATGACTTAGGAGTACTCTCAGAATCATTAGAGGGAGCCCAACGGCTCCTCAGCTCATTGGAACATGCTGCTTCTAGTGTTGGTCTTTTTATTAACTCCAGAAAGACCAAAGTTCTGACAGTTAACTTTGAAAGTCCTCAGCGAGTCTCTGATCGGATGAGCATAAGCTCAAAGGATGGTATGCTTGAGCATGTGGACGACTTCTGTTACCTGGGATTATGGATCCGGAAGTCAGGTGAGGACCTTCGAATACGTAAGGGAAAGGCATGGGCAGCCTTGAATAGGCTTTCCAGGATTTGGAAGTCACCGAGAATTAATCGGAAACTTAAGGTCCGATTATTTAGAGCATCAGTAGTTCCAGTACTCCTCTACGGGAGTCCATGCTGGGCTCTAACTGCTGAGGACACCAAATCTCTGGATGGCACATTCACAAGAATGCTACGCCGGGTTCATTCTGTCAAGTACAATGCGCACATCTCCAACCAGGCACTATATAACATTGGAGGTGTCTCATTGGTTCCCCCAAGCTTGACACTAGAACAAAATCGCCTCCGCCTGGCAGGACTGTGACGGGATCGACGGATCAATCCCGACCGGAGTAATTGTTTCGTACGTGTCGTCAAGCTGGTATAGGACTGTAGGATGTTATATATGATGTAGGTATAATAATATAAGAGTTAATGTGTGACAGCGTTGTATAATAGCATAAGCTGGTTGAACAAGTTGAATACATGAGATAACTATTGAATGACATACCAGTGGCAACGGTAAAACAATGTTCTCCTTCTACACTAAGACCGGTAGCTGACTAACTAAACTGCACAAATGAGAAACACCAACCGGTAATATACTGCTATGTTGGCCCTATTACCTAGCTGATGCCTCTCCTGTCCCCCCATTGGCTGATACCCTACTTCTCGCTTTCAGCTCTGCGGGGGTGTTCCCCTCCCCCCCCCCGCTGCTGTTACTTTCCTTCTCCCCGGAGGCTTAACCTCTGACCTCCATTGTGTGAGGCCCTCTGGGGTTTGTCGTCCCCGTTTATTGTGGGTGATACGAGGTTGGTTGTTAATCAACCTCGTACTCCCCAATATTGCTTAAAGGCGCTCTTTCCCACTTTATGGGGGTTGGTGAGGCAGAATTGAATACGCTCACACTTCCCCCCATGCTATCTTCCCGGTGAGAAGATAGCATCAACCTCTAAGTGCGCTTCAATTCCGCTGGAACTCGATCTACTATCGGGTGTGGGGTGGAGTTATTTTCTTGGAGTCGGCTTTCCATGCCGCTCCCTATGGGTATGATAATGCTACCCAGTCTGACGTCTTGTGTCGAGCCAATTGTGGACTCTCACACAATTTTAAAAGCTCTCCACTATAACTCTAACTCCGCTCTAACTTCTCCAGTCGAACTCCGCTCTAACTCCCCACACCTGAATCGCACTCTAACTTCTCTCTTGCCAACAGCTCCTCTCACTATCTCCTCTCTACTCTCTGCCACTCCCTAAGGCCCTAATCTCTAATGCTACCCCTGTGCTATCATACTATCTAACTCTCTAACTTACTAACTACCTACTATCTTCTAACTCTCTAGCTTACTAACTACCTACTATCTAACTCTCTTACTACTCTAACTCTTGTTCCCAATTTATCCCGGTTCTTTTATTTACGCGTCCCCGCCATGTGATTGAAAAGGGTTTATTGTCGGATTAAGAGTTCTGATATTGTTGACGCTGTAGCAGTATAAATATAATAGGATAAGAACAGACACAGTTATTGCAGTATTGAATTAATAGGATATAAAATATAAATGAATGATGGCGGCAGCGGACGGTATTAGAAGTCACCGCTCTGCCCTAACTGAACCGACTAACTGAATGAGATAACTGAAGTGAATGACATGGTAGCTGGTAATATATTGCACCGGTTGGCCATATTGCGTTACTCAGCCGATGCCTTCCCCCTATTGGCTAATAACTCACTTCTCACCCTCCCATCTCCCTGGGAGTGTTTCCCCCTGCTGCTGTTGTCTCTCTCTCTCCCGGAGGTGTAACCTCTGACCCCCGTTGTGTGTGTGTTCCCTTTGGGGCCTGTTGTCCCCGCTTATTGGGGTGACACGAGGTTGATTGGTAACCAACCTCGTGCTCCCAATATTGCTTGAAAGCTAACTTTGTGTGGGCTTGGCTAGCGGAATTGAATACGCTAACACTCCCCCCCATGCTATCTTCCCGGTGAGAAGATAGCATCCACCTCTAGTGCGCTACAATTCCGCTGGATCCCGATCTAGTATCGGGAGTGGGGTGGAATTATTTTTTCGGAGCCTGCTTTCCAGGCCGCTCCCTATGGGTATGATATCGCTACCCTGTTTATCTGGCGCCCCGTGCCGGGCCGATCGTGCGCTCCTCTCACACGACCTTTGTTTCCCCAACACTTTCGCCACTCTAACTCCACTCTGTTCTCATTCTGACTCTCCTCTACTCCTTCTTACTTCCGCTCTAACTCTCGGACTTCCCTGTCCCTCACTCAGCCTCTTATTCCTCTCCCCCCACACTTGAATTGCACCCGCACTCTCTCCGCACTACAACTCAACCCCTATCTCACCCACTCACTCCCGACGAGCTTCACCCCCCTCCTGTGCCGTCGCACTCAAGAAGTGTGATGTCGTCCAGTGTCTCTTCCGTGATAGTATTATAGTCTATTGGTCCCCAGTCCCAGTAGCTAATCGAGAAAAGGTTGTATGACTATAGTACTTACTTCGATTGTATTTACTTGCTAAACTAATAATGATTACTACGTACGTACATGCTAATTGCACTTTTCAATTATTTAGATTACATGAATTTGTATTTAGGAGTTTGCACGTCTCGCGTGGTGCCTTCCAGGCATGTCACATCGAACTCTAGTTCGTTCCGCCTGCCTTTGGGAACCACCTTAACTCTTTCCCTCTGTCGTCCTTCTCCCTTGGTCGTTTCCTGGTCACCGTCGCTCCTTTGGTCTTGTCTGCTTTCAGGCTCCTGACCCTCGCCGTCACCTCTTCACTAAGGACTCGTCGATTGTCGACTCCTTGGGCGCTGGTGTTATTAGCTCCCGGTATTGCTTCACGGGTGGCCCCTCCGAGTGGCCCTGTTGTCTCCCCCTGGTGGCGTCCATAGGATCACTTTCATCGCCCGCGGCACATGCTCCGCCAAGAAATCCCTGAACTCTTCTCTGTTCTATGGCGTCCACCTGTCCAAATACCTCTGCGTATTTATCACTCCGGCATACGACGCTGCCGTCGCCACTTCCTGGTAGGTAAACGGAAGCCTCCGTGTGGACCTCCTGATTGATGTTAAAGGAGCCCCACCGGAACTCCTGGGCCTTCATATGTTGCCGTGTCATGGCACTGACGTTGGCCCACTCCTCAAAGATTCTAAACTTCTCTTCGTCGTCCATCCAGTCGCACTGGCACCCGTACTGCCCCCGAAAGTTACACTTCAAACATCGGTTGTGCAACTGTGGACACGCCCCCATCCTGTGGCTTGACTCGCGGCAGTAGAGACAACTAGACAACAACTTTCTGGAACCGGTACAGACAGCTCCTTTCCTGGTGGGTCTGTCTCCCACAGTAATCACAGCCGAGCACCAATGTCTCCTGCCCCACGTCGTCTTTTGTCCCAAGCAATCACCGCGGTCTGTGGAGTCGCTGGTAAGCGAATTTCTGAATGTTAGCGTCCCTGTCTATGTTGATCTCCTCGCCCCTCCCAGGCATCGTCTCCCCGAATATTACCCGTGGTGCCGTTCCCGGTTGCTCGCCCAACCTGATAGTGCTCCCTGCGAAATCCATCGCCGGCTCCTCATGCACCCAGGCCCGCTTGCCGGGTCTGTCCCAGAAGGCCCTCGCCCCACTGGCCGTCACCACCCTCCTGCCAACCCAGTCCGTGTCCGAGTGGCCTATCCTTGCGATGGGCGGCATCTCTCCGAATTCGTCGTCATCCTCGTCCTTCTCTGGGAGTGGCTCCAACCCTGGTATCCTGGTGGACCCACTGTGTCCCTTCCCACCTTGGCTCTCGCCCATGACTCTCCACCCCTCTAACTCTCCTAGCCTCCTCAGCGGTGATCGCCCTCAGCGCCCGCTGTTATGGGCATCGCCTGCGATCCCGATGTCAACTCTTTCGGTGATCCCACCGTCCATCCTAGTTCTCGCCCTAGAGACTCCCCCGAACTCCCTGACGATGTCCAGCAAAGTTTGTCTAAGGCCACCTGTTCCTCGAAGCCGTAGCTCTGTGCCCTAGCTTCCTCCTCCCTTTCCTCTGCTTCTCTCCTCTCCTGTCTAGCGATTTCTTCCAATCGCTTTGCTTCTCGTCTATCCACCTCTAGCGGCTCCCATCTCTGATATGGCGTATCTACGTCCCTGTCTACCAGATGTCGGCTATTGTAGTACACCGACTTGCTCTTCAGCCCCGGGTGGTCTACCAGACCCTCGAAAGCCGTTTTAAAGGCGCTTCTGTAGCTCAGGGGTGATCCCGATAGCAGGAATGCCGTTGGTTCCTTCCCAATGATGACGGTCATGAATAGATTTAGCAAACCCATCATTATCCAGTCCTCCTGCAGGATATATCGCTTCTGATATACCTTTATTGCTCCTCTCCGGAATTGATACACCTCTTGTTTCCCTGGCCTTGCTCCCCACTTCAGCGAGTTTGCTAACTCTGCTCCGTACTCTTCTCTGAACTTCCCCCAGTCCATTGTTTTGTGACACACAAGTCCCAATAGCTGGCCCATCGCCACCGCTCCACAATGGCCTGTGTTCTCGACTAGTCCCAACCCGTCTGGTGCTGTCATAGCCATGAAGACCGTCTGCATGTCCAGAAGATTGGGGGTGTCCGGACCGATGATTCTTTCCGCATCGTCGCAAACCGCATCGTCTAACCCTCCTCGTCTTCCACGGTTCCTTCGTCGTCTAGGATCATGTATCCTTCCCTGCTGACGGACTCTACGAACCTCTTCCAATCTTTCTTTGGTGGCTCTCTCGCGTACTTCGAAATTCTGAACTTTGCCTCATCTCCTTTCACCACGTAGTGGAAATGCTCGAAGATTGCGTTGTCCAGCGACAGTGTCCCGTAGGTCCCGAAAACCTGTGTTCCGTCGCACCATGGATAGGAGAAATATTACTACTACCAGCAATCGAAACAGTTTCCTTAGTCGTAATCGGTGCAAACATAGGAGTTACTTGAGGGAATCTTTGACATAAGTCTTTAACTAATTGTCTTTCTCGCCCAGGTGCCCCTACACTTCCTTCATTCATTCGTTCCTGAATTTGGCGGTGTCTTACCTCTAACCAGTCTAAATCGTGTCCGTCTCGAGATCTCATCGATCGATCGCGGGCTTGTAGATCTAGATCTTCCTTCGCGTTGGCTAATTCTCTCGCCTTCTTCTCGAGTTCGAAATAAAGTTTAACTTCTTTCTCGCGTTGTTCCGTCTGTTGTTGTTGCGCCTCGAACTCCGCTTGTCGTATAGCTGATTGAGCCTTTATTTGCCGTTTTTTCATCTCGGCTCTTGCTTCGGAAACTCGCTTATGTTCTTCCAACTCCGCTGCTCGTCGCTCTAACTCCGCTGCTGCTGCTTGTTGCGCAGCCGCTGCCGCTTGTCGTTCCAACTCAGCTGTTGCCGCTTGTTGCGCTAACTCAGCTGTTCGCTGTGCTATTTCTAGCTCCAACCTTTCCATCTCAGCTGCTTCCAACTCGGCTTGTTCTTGCAGATGAGAGATTCTCGCGACATTTGCAATGCGTAGTTTTTCTTCTTCTACCGCCGCTTGTACCGTCAACAGTTGAGTTTGTTCCTCAATTTCCCGTTGTTGTCTATAGTGCTGTTGTTGCTGTCTGGAAATTTCTGACGTCACTATACTTACCTCATCAATTTCGCTGCGAATACTCACTAACGATTGGTCCAGTATTCCCGGTGCCGATTCGATTTGTACGGGTGAAGTTTCCCTCGTATATTCCGGCACGGTTTCCAAATCGCCGACGTCTTCGCCGTACATGCGTAAATGATCCGTCAGGTGTTTCAATTGTCCATCCAGCCTATACAGTTCCTGTTCTTCCTCGGGTTGCAATAATTCGTCCGAAACTGACTCACCTAACAACTGGTCCGCTTGTTCCTGTTGTATCTGCCTAATCGTCGACTTAAACTGAATCAGTTTCGCTCTAGCGATCATTAGTTTCTCGAGGATTCTAAGTTGAGTATCCACGTCCTGTCTCTGTCTAGCTAGATCTTGTAGACTGATAAGGTTATCTACGGACTTATGTACTCTACTTTGTACTCTAACCTGGAGGGTGTAGAACTCAAACCGAGACATCGGAGTGGTCAACTCGTCTAATATG
Organism: Nemertoderma westbladi; assembly: GCA_032718475.1. NCBI lineage: Eukaryota > Metazoa > Xenacoelomorpha > Nemertodermatida > Nemertodermatidae > Nemertoderma > Nemertoderma westbladi. The sequence goes on along the minus strand of JAUCBJ010000055.1, from coordinate 105,610 downwards.
CATTGGCCTTCTCCAATACTCCTGGTAATATGCGCCATGTATCCTCCGACGCTTCTAACCACGCTCTCCTGGCTTCCTACTGAACTTACCATGTCCGTTTCCCTGTATCTAGGTTGCGGAACAGTTAGAAAGTCCTCGGTCCTGCCGTCGCCTCGTACTACGGCATCCGGTACTCCCGTTGGATGTACTGGTGACGCACACGGTGTAGGTTCGGTAGGCTCGCGAGTCTTCCCCTGTAGTTCTTCCGCTGCTGACTTATCCGCGTCACATGAGTCATAGTCGGTAGGTGTATTCTTCGTATAGTCTTGCTTGTCACTCATTTCGGTAGTTGTAAGTCAAGTAAAATGTGAGTGTCAAAGTATCAAATTTACCGTATTTATATCTAAACGGTACTAGTTACAGTCATATAAAATTAGCCTACCGGCCGATTTTATAGCAGATGGATAAAATTAGCCTAAACGGCCAATTTTACAGCAAATAAATGTCACGGAATAAGTATATAATAAAATTAGCCTAACGGCCAATTTTATAACAAATAAAGCGGATAACGATATACGTTATCAAAATATAAATTAAATACAATAATACGGACTAATTCAGCAATAAACAAAGAAATCATACGGAATGCATAAATACTTGAGACAGTGGAACCCACAATAATTTTAACTAATACGGTAATGCCTAACTTACTTATGCAACTTTTCGAACTCACCCACTCCAATGATTCTCCAGAAAAACAGATTCCCAGATACAAACCGGACGTGAACCGTTCCGTTTCCAGCGTTGCGGACGAAGTGCGATTTTCCCAACCAAAGTTGTTGGGTTATCTATCTCCCAAACTTGCTAAACACGGTCTTGCTCTCGTTACAGTCTAGAAATGAGCTCTGAATCCTGAAAAACAAAAGAGTTAGGTTTTACTTTTACGAGAATTTTGTACCGGTACAATATGGTATTTAAACCCTTTTTAAACACCGGTATTCAATTCCAAAATATTTTACACGCGGTTCAAATCAAATTTTATTTCAAAATATTAGCACTTAGCTAATCAAATATAAACTTTTACTTCAAAATACAAAATTTTTTTTTTTTTAAATAACTTTAGTCCTACCGAACCGTAGTTCAGTAAAACATACTCCTACTATTCTAGGAAATATGTTAAATAATACACATACTCCTATTATTCGAAGAGACAGTAACAATACCTGCAATATCCTACTGTAGAGTTTGTGAATCAAATCATAAATCCGACCTTCTCACCAAAACAGTAAACTCCAAGTAAGCGAATATATATTGCAGTATCGGTCTCTTATAACCGGTGAGGCAGAAAACAGTCTACGAACAGACAAACTTCGATAAAACAAAATCCCGCGCAGCGAATCCTAAAATCAGGCTGACTCACTGACGGACTAAGGGGCTCGTATACTTTGCCGCGGTGTGATTTATATGGTTGGGCGAAAAGGACGCTAGCTAGGTGCAGAGATCTGGAGATGCCTAACTAGCGGGCAAAGCGCAGTACGGACAAAAGTTAATTTTATATATTTTGAGGTGTAATAATTTCTAACTCGCGTGTGTTAATTCTGAACCATCAAGATCAGTTTTGCTCCTTCATATATATAATTACTGGGTACTGTGTGCATTTTACAAATATTCTAATTTTGTAACTTGTAGGTCCAATACTCACGAATGATAAGGCTCCTTCCCCTTTCATGTATTTCCAGGACTCAAATTCAGGCATAAGGTTAATACTACGCCCAGAATTCGGCAATTTAATTTACCAGGTCCCTAATACTAAGAAGAAATGTTAGTTTACTACAGTAGGCGTACTGTTACTAATAGCTAGCCTGGCGTCCTATCTAGAATTTTGGTTACCTAGGTGGGCTTGGTAACTTCCTATCAGGATGTCGGCGGGGACACGGTAGATGTTAGTATCCCTAATTAGCCTCAATTTATTTGCGCCTAGTCGTAAACTGCCCTACCGCCTGAACGGTACAATCCTAATTCAGGTAAAACACAGTAACCCTCCTGGCCTACAAGTTCTAATGCAATGGACACCGTTGTACTACAAATAGTCACAGACGCACCTGCACTTAGCAAGAGTTAGGCGTACAGTTTGCTGCACCCTACCAATGTGTATGCCTTGTACCGGAGTATGAAGGTCTACTGCGGTTTTTTCCTGAATTAAAACAGTACAATTCCTAGAAGTAATTTTTGGCGCACAGCGTGTCACTACCTCTACCTTCGATCTTTGGTCTTATACTTAGGTAGCAAGGCATCGAACGCTGTCTAACCTTTCAGGCGATGGGCGAATAACTAAGAGTGATATTGCGGGTTGTCTCCTGTCTACATTCCTTAGATGTTCTCGTTCATTGCTGTGGCCCAATGTCTAGCCAGCCATCCTGTCCCTCAGTTGAGTTCACCGTGGTGAAGCATAGTAAAACAGATAGAAAAAGGGCAGATTAGCGATAATTCTGACTTTATTACAGAAGATATACTGAGAGATATAAAGATAGATATAACTGAGAGATAACTAATGAACAAATCGCACCCTTTTATAGCAAATTTGTGCTGCAATCAATCGAGAAAATTCTCGATTGTTCTATGAGTTCTAATAGGTTTTTAAAGATAACTATTGGTCCAGCGAATATATAACTTGCACGACATTGGTTACAATCTAATAACTACAATCTCATTGGTTAATCTTACTTGCATATAAGCATGGTGGACAGCCCATGACTTTCTTGAGACGCATCTTAAAGGACACTGGCCTTAAAGATGCGGATGATCTAGCAAATGTCATGGGTGATAGGGAGTTGTGGCGGTGCAATTTTGTTGACAAGCCGGCACAGCATTCTTAAAAATGCAGCTGCAATGCAGCACGCCGATCCTAGTAGTAGTAATCTTACTTCGAGCAAATGCAATTAATCTGTAGCGGTCAATTTAAATGAGTTGAACTCTGCACAAAAAATAATTCGCACCTACTAGGATTCGAACTCAATACACACTACATATAATATCCAACGCTCTACCGACTGAGCTACTGAACCACTTGAATAATCATCGTACAAATAGATATAGTAATACAAATGAGGACTTAATGTAATCTTTTAACAAAGTTAATTCGAATAAAATAAAATTTTGAAAATCCACGGCGTTTAGAGAATATAATTCTATAAGTGTCGTCAAGAACGACAGGAGAGCGAGGACGGATAAAGAGCCGTCGGTAGTCGAGGTGGAAACGGAAAGTCAATGGGGTCGAACTTCGGGAGATTGCCGTCGTCCCGGAGAAACGCGACCTGACAAGGCGCAATACGCACTGAGAGAGGGGTACGTAATGTACCGGCACAAGGACGAGAGTAGTGGAGGGGGTCGAAGAGAAATTTTCTGACGGGATATACCTGCCAATCGAGATTATGGTAGCCGCGGGGAGGATTATTCGAGAAGATTAAACTTTGATCCCGAGCGGCACATACAGACTGCAGGACATACTGTAGGCCTTACTGCACATACTATAGGCCATGCTGGGAGAGATAACGTAGGCGATAGGATAGCGCGGACGACGGGATTAAACCCGGAAGTCGCGGAGTACATACCGGCAGGTAGGCCAGAAGTTGATAGGCCTATACCGGTACCAGCACAGCAGTATGACTACAGCATGCAGGGACATAACATATACCCAGGGGAGGGGAGAATTATTGCGGATAGAGGCGTGGGCCCCAATATATTAACATCAACCCCAGTTCCAAACATACAGGTGGGGGGGGGGGGGGGGGGGGGACAGGGTGACATTCCCCTATCACGATATCAACAATATACCCCAATAGGTGCAAGAACATCCTATACAGCATCCATTGAACCCATTGGAAGCGCAAGCAATGGGAATGGCCACATTAATCGATGCATTAAAAACCAGGATCGAGCTACCACCCGTGGAACCATTCAAATTCGATGGAAGTAGGCCTGAAGAATACCTACAGTTTCGGCGCATGTATAGTAATAAAATATTAACAAAGAATTTGACGCAGGTGGAGTGCCTAAAGTATCTACAAGTGTATATAGGAGGCCCAGCATATGACATCGTGAGGCAATACCAGGGAATCGAGGGTGGCTTCACAACGGCATGGCGGGCGTTAGACAGGGAATACGGGCACCCAGCCAAGATCATCCGGCAAACCCTGAGAGGCATAACATCAGGTAGCCTACAGGATAACCCTGTTAGCATAAAGACATTTGCTAACAAAGTTGAGAAGGCGCTAATCGTACTAAAGACACTGGATGCGCCATACGAACTCAACGTGTCTAACAACATCACTACGATAGCGCAGGCACAACCGATTTGGCTGCGCAATAAGTGGACAAAGATCGCTTTCTCCACTCGAGATAGGAAGGGTGCGGAACCGGGTTTAGAAGAGATGTCGAGCTTCTTAAACTATTAAGCTGAACTAATAACGGACCCAGTCTATAGCGAGGATAGCCTGGGAAAAGGACCAAAGACTGATTACCATAGACCGAAACCAGAACACAACGCGTCAAACGCATTGCCAAAGCTCAGACAGTCACTGCCATACGCAGCGATGCAGGGGACTGCCAGTCCACAGGTAGCCAGGGGTAAGACCACATCATGGAGCGGACAGGGGAAAAATAACAACACAAATAAACACAACCCCAGCGCGCCCAGTAGGCCAAACCCAAACAATAAGAATAGTGGGGACTTTGGTACTAACTCAACTGCTATACGTAACGCACTGTATAAGGATGGCTACTACCCAAAGAGCAAATGCCAACTACATACAAATGCACTTCATCAGACCATGAACTGCAGGTACTGGCAAGCGCTACCCAGAGAAGTTCAGGTACGCGAGAATAAATTAAATCTGCTCGCGATGTGTGATGAGTGGACATAGAGCTAAACAATGCGAGGAAATGCCGTTTAAGTTCGGTCAAAGTAAGGGTCAGACAATGGCAACGAGCACCGTGGGAGCAAAGAAGAGAGGAATGGTACTACTCGGGGTAGTACCAGTGCGAGTGATTGGAGAAGGCAATCGATCAGTGACCACACTGATGCTGGTCGATAGTGGAGCTGCCTTCACATTAATCGAGAATTGGGTGGCCGAAGAGATAGGATTGAGAACGAGGCCAAGTAGAATGGCAGTAACAACCATCTCCAGCAGAGATGAGGTCCTGGAGATGAGGACCGGACGGTGCGCGATAGCAGTGGTGGCACCGGGATGTGACTATGGGGCGACCATCGACCCAATCCAGGTAATAGAATCGATAAACTTCAACGCCAGGCAACCAACCAACATCGAGGTCAAACAATACAGATTCCTGGACAGTATCAATTTCTCAATCCCAGAGGTGGAAGTTAGGAAGGTATCCATCATAGTAGGAATGGACTGCCCAACGGCCCACGAGAGAATGCAAATGGTCTTCGGCAAAGACAGGCAGTGTGACCCGGTGGCGATTCTAACACCATTCTGGTGGACGCTGAGCGGCCCAATTAAGAGTAAAATACCCTTTAGGATGTCGGAGACATCAGGCTACATGTTTGCGGGAACTATGCAAGATATGGAGGATGAGGGAGCGGAGGAGCAACTCAAGAGACTGCTCAGGCAGGATTTTGAGGGACTAAAAGAAACCGGGGTCAGAACCTCGGTAGAAGACGAGCAGGCTCTACAGAGTGTAAAGGAGTCGATGAGATGCGACGAGGGGCGGTATACCATAGGGATGGTATGGAAACTACCGAAGCTACTGCTACCCGACAATAGAGGGATGGTACTTACGAGGCTTTGTAAGTTGAAGCAGACACTAAAACGGAGCCCCGAGAAGAATGAGTACATCCACAGGACGATTAGGAAGTACGTCGAGAAAGGCTTTCTTTTGCTCTAAGGCTCTTTGGCTCTAGACCCAAAGAAAGGTAAACTGCGGATGGTAGTTGACGCATCGGCTAAAACAAACGGCAAATGCCTAAACTATTATCTGCTGGAGGGTCCCAATATCTACAACTCAGGGATCAAGGTCCTACTTAGATTCAGGAACGGGAAACACGCCTTCACCTGTGACATAGAAGGCATGTTCAACCAAGGCCGTGTGACAAAGAGGATAGAGACAGCCAACGCTTCCTATGGTACGACGGCGACGAGGAACCGTCTACTATACCGATGTACAAGATGGTAGTACAGAATATGGGAGCCAAGTCGTCTTCGTTTACGACGACTATAGCCGTGAGAGATACAGTAGAGGGGAAGGAAGATAAATACAGTGCTAGGGCCGTGGATATGATTCAACGCGGCTTCTACGTAGATGACGGGATGGAGTCTGGGAAGATGGTTAAGGGGCTACTGGACACAGGGCGCGAGGTTCGCGACATCCTTAAAGGATCCGGCTTTAACCTAACCAAATTCCAATCCAGTTTGGAGGAATTTATCGAGGCGATAAAACTTGAGAAGCCAGGATCGACCATGGATAATCCCACGACAGCCAAGGGGCAGGACATGGCGACCAAACGTTTAGAGTCCCAACAGAAGGCACTGGGGATCGTGTGGAACAAAGAGACAGACGAGCTGAAGTACCAATTAAGCCAGGAGGGCGCAGACATCCACACGAAAAGGGGCTATGTGTCGTATATAGCGAGGATATACGATCTCCTAGGCCTAGCATCCCCATTACTAGTCACAGGAAAACAGATACTCAAAAGAGTGTACAAATTGAAGGACGAGTGGGACGCAGAGGTACCAGAAGAGATCTGGAAACAGTGGTGTAAATGGACAGAGAGTTTGGAGCAGATGGGAACATACAGCATGCCACAAGTGTATTTCCCGGATGGGGACATGACGAATCTGGATCTGCACATGTTCTCCGATGCGTCATTAGAGGCATACGGAGCGGCACTCTATTTAGTACAACGATAGGGGGCACACAAGCCCAGGCTCGCCTTCAGCAAGGCAAAGTCGACACCACCAGATTCAGCGTTGGTTCCCAAACTCGAATTGACAGCTGCGAGGCTAGGAGTTTGGGCCACAGTCTACTTAATGGACGCTATTCCCAACATAGTGGAGACACACTACTGGACGGATTCCATGGTAGTGCTTGGTTGGCCACATAACGAAAGGACGAGATACCCTATATTCGTCGCAAATAGGGTAGACGAAAGAAGGGCGACCACAGAGCTAGAAAGGTGGCACTACTGCCCAACGGTCGAGAACCCAGCGGACTTGTTATCAAGGAGCGTGGCACGCCACACTTTCTTAAAAAAGGAAGTATTGTGGCAACACGGGCCACAGTTTCTGAACAATAAGGAGGCCTGGCCGCCAATGGACCCGGGCGCAGAACAAGTAGCATTAGAGGAGGAGGGAGTAGATTCAGAAGGTGAGGAGATATATAGTCAAATGGTGAGGGAGATAAGGGACGTGCAACCGAAACCGGAAGAACTGTGCGATAACCCAATGGACAAACTCTTTAGCTACAGCTCTAGTTGGTACAAGACCAAGAAGTTAGTGGCTTACTGGAGAGCCTTTGGGGATTTCCTCAAGGGAGTCGGCAAGGACGTAAAAATCAGGACAACCATCGATCTGGAAGGAGCGGCCAAGGCAATCATCTGCTACAAGCAGAGAAAGAACTACGGCGACGAGGTGGAACGCGTCAGTAAACAACAGCATCTCCGACGGGACAGCGAGCTGATCACGCTATCACCACAACTTAATGATGACGGGATCCTAGTAATGAACTCTAGGGTACTGAATAACAACAGTATTGTAATACCGCCAAAGCCCATCATCATACCTACTGGATCGCCGATAGTCCATCAGATTATATGGGACTCCCACAAGTCGATATTGCACGGGGGTACCAACCGAACCCTCACGGAGATACGGAGGACCTTTTGGGTCAAACAGCTGAGGAAGAAGGTAAAGGCGGTAGTGGGGCAGTGCCAGACCTGCCGATGAGCAAAGAAGGAGCGAGCCATACAGGAGATGGCACCACTACCGGCGAGTAGGGTAAGGCAACATGACCCGCCATTTACGCATTGCGGTGTGGATATGTTCGGGCCAATAAAGTTTAAGGTGATGCGACACACTGAGAAACGCTACAGCATTATATTCGTATGTAACAACACGCGGGCGGTAGGGATAGAACTCGCCCAGGATGCAACCGCATCAGCATTCATTAATGCTCTAGAAAGGTTTAGAGACCGCAAAGGTGGTACGATCACAGTAATATATTCTGACAATGGGACCAACTTTGTGGGGGCGGAGAACAAGATGGCAGAGGCCTTGGATATCCTGGAAGGGGAAGAAGTCAGGGCAGCCATGAGAAGACAACAGGTGAAGTGGGATAGGATTTCCAAGCGTCTGATGACGAAGTTGATGAACACCCACATGGTTATGGAGGACGTACTAAGGACAGTACTAGCGAAGTGTGAGGGTATCATTAATAGCAGACCGCTATATCTAGAAAATGATGACCCTGAGTCATTAGACGTGCTGACGCCCAGTAACTTTCTAATGGAAAGGCCAGCGACAATCGACATGCGGGGTGTAGACCCAGACGATATACACTCCCGACAGAGTTGGAAAGTTGCTAAGGCGATAAGCGCAGAGTACTGGAAGAGGTGGGTCGAGGAATATCTGCCCACACTACATAGAAGAAGTAAGTGGAGGAACACGAATAGAGAGCTAAAGAAGGGTGATCTTGTGATCGTCACTGACGATACCATCATCAACAACCAATGGCGGTTGGTGAGAGTTGTGGGCACTTACTCCGATGAGGATGGAAGAGTCCGATCGGTAGAAGTGTGGATAGGTGGCAAGATAGGTGCGAAAGACAATAAAACCTATAGGAGGGCTGTAGGGAAGTGCTGTCTTCTAGAGGGAGCACCTTAAGTTGAATTAGAGTGAAGTTTAGTGGTGTTTAGTCGTCCAAGTTTTGGACTGAGGGGGGTGGGATTGAGGGCGAGACGCCCTTCCCACACATAAAAATAATAAAAATAATAAATAAAATAAAGAAAGAGTAAGTAGGCAGATGGAAGTTAGTTAGTTAGTTAGTAGTTAGAAGGTACGTAGTACGGTTAGGTAGAGAGTTAGTAGTTAGAAGGTACGTAGTACCGTTAGGTAGAGAGTTAGTAGTTAGAGGGTACGTAGTACCGTTAGTTAGTTAGAGAGAGTAAGACTTAGAGGGTACGTAGTACCGTTAGTTAGTTAGAGAAAGTAAGATTTAGAGGGTACGTCGTACCGTTAGTTAGTTAGAGAGAGTAAGAGTTAGAGGGTACGTAGTACCGTTAGTTAGTTAGAGAGAGTAAGAGTTAGAGGGTACGTAGTACCATTAGTTAGTTAGTTAGAGAGAGTAAGATTTAGAGGGTACGTAGTACCATTAGTTAGTTAGAGAGAGTAAGAGTTAGATGGTACGTAGTACTGTTAGTTAGTTAGATAGAGTTAGAGGTTAGTAAGAGGGTACGTAGTACCGGTTGGTAGAAGTTAGTTAGAAGTTAGTAAGAGGGTACGTAGTACCGGATAGTAAGAGTTAGTGGTAGAAGGGTATGTATAATGTAGATATTAGTTAGTAGTGAGAAGCGAGAGGGGGGCGTATGAGTACAGCTGGACAAATTGTGTAGGCCACGCGACGCATACTGTTGTACTGCACAAGCCCATAGAGTAGGCCAGAATGTGGATTACAAAATAGAGTAATCCATTGGCATTAATAAGTAGGTAGTAGCATAGTAGGATTGAATTAAATTAAAACAAAATAAGAAAACTAACAAATTATGGTAACAGTAGTAAGAAAATTCTGGAACATAATTAAAGTAACGGACAAAATTGCAATTTAGGGTACAATTTAGCACTTTAGGAATTAAGTAAGAAAACTTAGGCTATAACTCAGAATTAAGTAGAAAATAGGCCATTGTCGAACTGCACAGACCATCTTAAACTTATCACTCATCTGTACTGCGCCTTGGCAAGGCACCACCTTACAGGTGAGCGAGTGAGAGAGTTCGGAATGGTGGGAAAACTGATCAGGAAGAGAAAGGCGGAGTTAGGAGGAAAGGAGATACTGGTGGATTTCACCAAGAGGCATCCGGAAGAGAAGACGAGGGGATACTACGAGCAATTAGAGAGAGGTCACGGAGCGCGAGCGCTACAAGACCATTTCAGGGAGGTGCACAAACAGCGGGGACAAGTTTACACCGCCAAGAGCAACGTCATCACCCATTCTGAAAGTCAAGGTAAGTAACCCACCGATTACAGATCGTAGTAGTTTGTTGACAGGACCTGCACTACTAACGACTAAACAGGTGAGTCCACCTTCGACGCCAAAACCCGTTATGCATTACACGTACCCAATGACGTTTAGGCCTACAAGGCCTTTAGATTCAAATGCTGTCATTCAACCACCGGTTCAGTTTACATCGCAATCTACGACTTCGAGGAAGACCTGCGAGCCTACCGAACAACGGAGACCAGTGGATACGCAACCGTTTAATCAGTTTACATCGCAATCTACGACTTCGAGGAAGACTTGCGAGCCTACCGAACAACGGAGACCAGTGGATACGCGACCGTTTAATCAGTTTACATCGCAATCTACGACTTCGAGGAAGACTTGCGAGCCTACCGAACGACGGAACCCAGTAGACGATGTTCCAAAACGGAATGTTAGGATTCAGACAGCACAACGGACGCGAGCACGTCGACCACCGTATCCAGGTGACAGTAGTACTTCGAGTGAATCGGATTACCCGAAACGTGAGGTATTTAGAACAGGAGCGGCCGACGAATATAAAGGTGAGCGTTCAGATAACTCCTTTATCGATAATCCTCCACAAAATACACCAACACAGAAGGCGTTACAACCAACGGACGCAATTAGTATGCAACAACTCGCCGAAATAATGCGCCCAGTTGTAGACAAGTTGGCCCAGATAGAGGAACGTTTAGAGGAAACTCAAACTGATAGTTCGCGAGGTACCGAGTTCGAACACTCTAGACACCCGAAGCAGCAAAGAAAACAACCCTCGAGAAACACCTCGTATCAAGGAAAAGTGCCAAGACGAGAAAACATCAACTCGATTGCCAACGAAGGACGCGAAACTTTGAACGTGGCCGAGGAGATAGCGAAATTCGCAGCCAGACAAGGATTACTGGTGCAACAACTACCTAAGTTTTCCGGTAACTCGAAACATTGGCACACCTTTGTGGACTACATCGAAACCCAAATAGCAGCGTGCGCCTTTACATCGAGGGAGAAATTCAACTACCTGCTACAAACGCTGACGGGAGAACCGAAACGTCTAGCGGAGACCTTTGTCGGTGTACCAGACGCCTTCGAACTAGCGTACGATCGCTTAACTTCGATTTACGGAGGCACCGTAAGCATGGCTAAGTCAGTGATAGAAGAACTCTGTAAGGGGGGGCTATAACAAAACCCGTTGACTTACTGAAATTAGCTGACGAGATTAAGAACGCCATTACTACACTACGCTCGATTGGACAACTTGACTACGCGAACACTCCGACAGTCCTATTGAAAATAATAGGAAGATTACACCATCGACTTCGTCGGGAGTGGCGAAAGATAGAATATCAGCGAGAAGAGAGAGGCGGATTCTTGAAGTTGGAAGACGTCTACTTACTGATATCTAGAGAGGCAGTAGTCGAGACGCGTTCGAACTACACGGACCAACATATTGTGGCGGAAGGAACAACCTTACCATCCTCGAACCGACAAAAACCCCAAACAACATCCACCAAGACGGCCACTTACGCCACGTCGACCGACACCCAACAATTTTCGGACGGTAATAAGGTATCCGCACCGATTGGAACCAAACAGACCCGACAGCAACTGAGCACAGACTTTAGCGGTTGCCAATATTGCGAACGGCTAGGTAAACGACATACTAGCCATAAACTAAGAGGATGTCGACTATTCCGCGAATTGAATTCAGAGGAACGACGACTGCAAATACGGCCATTGGACTCTTGTTGGCGGTGTACGCTACATGGACATATCCGTAAAGACTGCCCAAATACAGACACCTGTCCTTCCTGTGGACGCAACCATGACGGTTTGCTCCACACAAACAGTCATACGCCGACCAAACGCTTCACCAGGGAACACCCGGAAGCGGCAGCAAGATGCAACACAGCATATAAGGGTCGAGAGTCGAAAATAACACCGACCTTCGTGACGCACATTAGAGATTGCTTCTCAGAACAATCAGGATCGTCGGATGAAGAGTCGGAAGACGACGACGTTTACTTTGATACTGGAGACTGTGACGGGATCCAAGAGGGATCCCGGTTTATCCGTTGTTAGTTCACGCATCCCCGCCGTGTATAAAGAGTGAATGAGTTTGTGCTGTTTGTCGTATATAATATTCGGGTATGCAGATATAGATATAGATATAGATATGAGATAATATTGTCGTATACGGAAGGCGGGATACGGTAACTAAAGTCCTGGTCCTTCCCTAGCTAAACTATGTAACCTAATCTAGCACCGGTATTGCACTGAGATAACTGAATTGATATGATTACTGCCAAGTGGCTATATTGCACGGTTGGCCTTGTTACTCTACCTAATCGATGCCTTTCCCCCCTCTGATTGGTTGATACCCTTGTTGGCGCCCTTTGGAGTGTTCTCGTTCACTCCACCTATTCTCTCTGGGTTAGGGGTTTGGCCCCTGACCCTCGTTGTGTGTTTCCTTCCCATTCTTATTGGGATGGCACGAGTTGGCTAATTACCCAATCTCGTGGCTCCCAATATTGCTTATCGGCTTATAACTTTATGTGGTGTTAGCGGGATTGAATAAGCTAACACTCCCCCCCATGCTATCTTCCCGGTAAGAAGATAGCATCAACCAAAAAGTGCGCTACAATCCCGCTGGATCCCGATCTAGTATCGGGTGTGGGGTGGAATTCTTTTCTCTCGGAGCCGGCTTTCCAGGCCACCCCCTATGGGTATGATAACGCTACCCTGTGTGCCTGGCGTCTCATGTCGGGCCGATCGCGCTCACCTCTCACGCAACTTTTGTTTCCCCAACACTTCCGCCCTATCTCTTCTTCACTCTCATCCTAACACTCTCATACACTCGGACCTCCTCGTCCCTCACTCAGCCTCTTATTCTCCTCCCCCACACACTAGAATTGCGTCCGCACTCCCTCTGCACTTCGCTCCATTACTCCGTCCCTCAATCCCACTCTGACTACCTCATCTCTTCTGACAAATCTCCCCCCCTCTCGTGCCGTCGCACTCAAGAAGTGTGAAATTGTCTGGTGTCTCGTCCATAGTGCCATAGTCAGTTTACCCCCCAGTCCCAGTAGCTAATTGAGAAAGGTTGTATGACTATAGTACTTACTTCGAGCGTATATATTCTAGATTACTAATCACTACGTACGTACATACAAATTGCACTTATGTGATTATTTGCATTAATTAGATTTGTACTTAATAGTTCGTACGTCCCACGCGGCGCCTTCCAGGCGTACCACGTCCAAGTCCCAGTTTCTCTCCCCCGGCCCTGGGAACCTATCTGTTCCTCTGAGGATAGTTCCCCCTGGCGTCCTCTTCCCTGGGTCGTTTCTTGGTCACCACCGCTCCTCTGGGATCCGCTTTCTGCTTTCGGACTCTCGCCGCCACCTCCCTGCTGATTCCGGTTGTTGGCTCCTTGGGCGCTGGTGTTATTAGTGCCCGATACCGTTTCGCAGGTGGCCCCTCAGAGTGGCCCGGTTGTCTCCCTCTGGTGGCGTCCCATAAGATCATCTTCATTGCTTGCAATCCCGACGTCGACTGTTTCGGTGATCCCACCGTCCACCCCAGTTCTTTCCCTAGAGACTCCCCCGAACTCCCTGACGAAGCCCAACGAAGTTCGTCTAAGGCTGCTTATTCCTCAAAGCCGTAGCTCTGCGCCCTAGCTTCCTCCTCCCTCTCCTCTGCTTCTCTTCTCTCTCACAAGTTTACCTGCCATCTCGAACTCTGCCCGATCGCTCACCTGTAGGTGGTGCCTTGCCAAGGCGCAAACGTGATGAGTGATGGGCTTAGGTGGTTTAAGTTCAGTTCGATGGCCTATCTCTTTCTGAATTTCTGAGTTATTGCCTATTCTTACTACTGTTACCATAATTTGTTCCCCTTCTTAGCCCTATTCTTATTCTAATTTTATTTTTGATTTAATTTCAATCCTACTACCTTACTGCTTCCTATTGATTATTCTATTCCCTAATCCACATTCTGGCCTACTCTGTGGGCCTATGCAGTACAGCAGTGTGCGTCGTGTGGCCACACAATTTACCCAGCTGTACTCATATGCCCTCCTCTCGCTACTAACGCTACTAACTGCTAACTAATATCTATATCTTATATACCCTTCTACCTCTTACTCTCTCTCTCTAACTAACGGTACTACGTACCCTCTAACTCTAACTCTTCTCTAACTAACGGTACTACGTACCCTCTAACTCTCCTCTAACTAACGGTACTACGTACCCTCTAACTCTTCTCTAACTAACGGTACTACGTACCCTAACTCTAACTCTTCTCTAATGGTACTACGTACCCTCTAACTCTCCTCTAACTAACGGTACTACGTACCCTCTAACTCTTCTCTAACTAACGGTACTACGTACCCTAACTCTAACTCTTCTCTAACGGTACTACGTACCCTCTAACTCTCTAACTAACTAACGGTACTTACGTACCCTCTAACTCTCTAACTAACTAACGGTACTTACGTACCCTCTAACTCTCTAACTAACTAGCGGTACTTACGTACCCTCTAACTCTCTAACTAACTAGCGGTACTTACGTACCCTCTAACTCTCTAACTAACTATCGGTACTTACGTACCCTCTAACTCTCTAACTAACTATCGGTACTACGTACCTCCTATCTAACTAACTAACTAGGTATTACGTACCTCTTAACTAACTTCTGCCTACTAACTGCGTACCTACTGTGTACTTATTATTTTTATTTTATTTTTATTTTATTTGTGTGGGAAGGGCGTCTCGCCCTCAATCCCACCCCCCTCAGTCCAAATCTTGGACGACTAAACTCTACTCTAACTCCAAGTTAAGGTGCTCCTTCTAGCAGACAGGTAACACTTCTGCCCGCACCTTTTACGGATCTAACTCTTCCATCCCAGTCCAACCTTTTGGACAACTCAGCGACCCAAGGGGTGATTCCTCCAGCAGGCAACTCTCCCACTGCCCCCCTATAGGTTCTCTAATTCTTCGCTCCGCTCTCCTTGTCAATTCGATAGGTGGTCTTTTCTCCTGTTTTTGGAAATGCTGTCTGCTATTTATGTTTCTGATCTCGTGGTCGTCCCTTGGCGGCAAAGTGCCACCCTTCAACGTGTCACCCGGCGGTATAATGCCGCCCCTGTTCTTCTCCTTAATCTTAGATGCCACCTCTGCTGGCCTCCCCCTTAATATGTGTGCTGGCATTAAAGGCCTCGACGACCCCCGTTCGTCCTTCGGTATACACGGTCTCTGCCCATGTAATGCCCCCTCACACTCTGTCAGTCCCGCGTGCGTATGCAGCACGCCTCCTACTTTCCCGGATCCTTTGTCCATCACACGCCCACCCACTGGCTTCTCTGCCCCTGGTCTGATCGTCTCAAGTCTTCTCCCTTTCCATTTAGTCCTCCTGCTCGGCCTCCCCCTTGTCGGCATGCCTCCCAACCGGACCGGCATCTCTTCCGGACACTCCTCCGGCCTGTCCCCCGGACATTTTGCCGTCCGCTCCTCTCCATCTCCATACCGATTCTTGCTGGGACTCTTGTTCCAACCCATCGTCTCTAGATCTTCTGCATCCATGCCATTCTCCTCCGCCCACTCTCGTGGTGTTGCTTCCACTTCTAGCTGTCTACCACTATTGCCCATCTCTGGCCTCTCCTCTATCTCATCGACAGTTCCTGGCACCATGCATCCTGAACTCTCAGACGCATGGAATGGTATATTACTCTTAATTGGGCCTGTCAGTGTCCACCCGAATGGTGTTAATATCGCCACCGGGTCACACTGCTTGTCTTCGCCGAAGACCGTTTGCATTCTTTCGTGGGCCGTTGGGCAGTCCATCCCTACTATGATGGATACCTTCCTAACGTCCACGTCTGGGATTGAGAAGTCAATGTCGTCCAGAAATTTATACTGCTTGACCTCGATGTTGGTTGGCCGCCTGGCATTGATATTAATTGACTCTATCACTTGGATGGGGTCGATGGTTGCCCCATAGTCGCATCCTGGTGCCACTGCTGCAATTGCGCACCTTCCTGTTCTCATCTCCAGGATCTCATCTTTGCTAGATATGGTTGTTACCGCCATTCTGCTTGGCCTCGTTCTCAATCCTATCTCTTCGGCCACCCATTCCTCAACTAATGTGAAGGCAGCTCCACTATCAACCAGCATTAGCGTTGTTACTGATCGATTGCCTTCCCCAATCACTCGCACGGGTACTACTCCAAGTAGCACCGTTCCTCTCTTCTTCGCTCCTACTGTGCTCGTCGCCATCGTTTGGCCTCTTCTCTGACCAAATTTTATCGGCTTCTCCTTGCACTCCCTTGCTCTATGTCCACTCATTACACATCGCGAGCAGATATTATTGCTCAACGCATAATCTATCTGATCTTGCCTAGGTAGCGCCTGCCAGTACCTGCAGTTCATGGTTTGATGAAGCGCATTTGCATGTAGCTGGCATTTGCTCTTTGGGTCGTAGCCCTCTTTATACAGCGCATTGCGTATCGCAGTTGCGTTCGTACCAAAGTCCCTACTATTCTTATTGTTTGGATTCAGCCTACTGGACGTACTGGGGTTATGTTTATTCGTGCTGTTATTGTTCCCCTGTCCGTTCCATGGTGTTGTCTCATCTTCGGCTAGCTGTGGACTTGCAGTCCCCTGCGTCGCTGCATATGGCAATGATTGCCTGAGCCTCGGTAATGCGTTTGATGTATTGTGCTCTGGTTTCGGTCTATGGTAATCCGTCTTCGGTCCCTTTCCCAGGCTATCTTCGCTGTAGACTGGGTCAGTTATTATCTCAGCCTCGTAGTTTAAGAAGTTTGACATTTCTTCTAAACCCGGTTCCGCACCCTTCTTTTCTCGAGTGGAGAAAGCAATTTTCCTCCACTTGTTGCGCATCCAACTCGGTAGTGCCTGCGCTATCGTGGTGATGTTATTGGACGCATTGAGCTCGTATGGCGCGTCTAGCGTCTTCAGCACGATCAGCGCCTTTTCGACTTTGTTAGCAAACGTCTTAATGCTAACGGGATTATCCTGTAGGCCACCCGATGTTATGCCTCTCAGTGTCTGTCTGATGATCTTGGCCGGGTGCCCGTATTCCCTATCCAGTGCCCTCCATGCTGTCGTGAAGCCGCCCTCTATTCCTTGATATTGCCTCACGATGTCGTATGCTGGGCCTCCCGTGTATACTTGCAGATACTTTAGGCACTCCGCCTGCGTCAAGTTCTTTGTTAGTATTTCGTTACTATACATGCGCCGAAACTGTAGATATTCTTCCGGCCTGCTCCCATCGAATTTGAATGGTTCCACGGGTGGTAACTCGATCCTCGTTTTCAACGCATCGATCAACGTGGCCATCCCCATCGCCTGCGCTTCCAATGGATTCGATGGGTGCTGCATAGTTTCTCCTGTCTGGTGCGGCTCGTCCGTCCTATTTCTTGACTTTCTCTGACTTGGGTATGTCATCGGGGGTAGCGGCCCCCTCCATATTTCTGTATCACACGACCTATTCTCATCCAAGGGTCTCGTTGTTCTTGCTCCTATCGGGGTATATTGTTGATATTGTGATGGGGGAATGTCACCCTGTCCCCCCCCCCCCCACCGGTATGTTTGGTACTGGGGTTGATGTTAATATGTTGGGGCCCATACACCTATCCGCAATAATTCCCCCCTCCCCTGGGTATATGTTATGTCCCTGCATGCTGTAGTCATACTGCAGTGCTGGTACCGGTATAGGCCTATCAGCTTCTGGCCTACTCGCCGGTATGTATTCCGCGACTTCCGGGTTTAATCCCGTTGTCCACGCCATCCTATCGCCTACATTGCCTCTCTCAGTATGGCCTATGGTATGTGCAGTAAGGCCTACAGTATGTCCTACAGTCTGCATGTGTCGCTCGGGATCGAAGTTTATTCTTCTCGAATAATCCTCCCCGCGGCTACCGTATTCTCGATCGATAGGTGTATTCCGTCGGAAAGTTTCTCTTCGACCCCCCCCTCTACTGTTCTCGTCTTTGTACCGGTACATCGCGTACCCCTCCATCGGCGCGTAGTGCGCCTCGCCGGGTCGCATCTCTCCGGGGCGACGGCAATCTCCCGGAGTCCGACCCCACTGACTCTCCGTTCTCATCTCAACTACCGACGGCTCGCTATCCGTCCTCGCTCTTCTATCGTTCGCGGCGATACCTCTACTACTGTCTTCTCTTCTTCTCCTTTCAGTGGAGTATTCCCGCTCGTGAGATCTCTCGTCGACCTCCCGGTTAAACCCCACTGTTCTTCTTCCCTCTTCTGATCGGGCTCGACGCTTCGTCCGCCCTCTTACGATGTCAACCTGTCTCTCTCTGCTCGGTCGCACGCCGCTGGGGATACTCGCAATCCCCCTATTACTTTCCGTCGCCGGTTGTTGCGGTTTACCTATTTCGGTCCGCGCATTATCCGCTGACGGCTGTGGGACACTCTCTGCCCCCCCCTTTCGCCGCTAACTCGCTGTTGTGGGGTTCTCGTAGCCCCCCCCCCCCCCCCCACTCGCCACATCTAACTTCGCTACTCCTCACCCCTCTACTATATCCCTCTCCAGTCGACACATCAACCCTACCACGGTCGGGTCTATTCACCCCCGCCTCTCCCTCTGCTATTGCGTGGCCTACCAGGCCCTCTACTCCCTGCCAAACCAACTATGTGGCCTACCAGGCCCTCGCTGGGTCTATTCAACCCAGCCACTCCCTGCCTACCAACTACGTGGCCTACCAGGCCCTCGCTGGGTCTACCTAACCCAGCTACTCCCTGCCTACCAACTGTGTGGCCTACCAGGCCCTCGCTGGGTCTATTCAACCCAGCCACTCCCTGCCTACCAACTACGTGACCTACCAGGCCCTCACTGGGTCTACCTAACCCAGCCACTCCCTGCCTACCAACTACGTGGCCTACCAGGCCCCCGTCTGTCTGGCTATACACGCCCGACGTGTTTACGTTAATAGCACTCATATTGGAAACGGAATTAATTTGTTCGTTCGAAATAAAATCATTTGAATTACTTTGCGCGACTACACTATCTGAATTATTTTGTAAATTCGGGCTCGGATCATTATTTAAATTATTTGGATTATTTTGTGTAATTGCGTTACTTAAATTATTTTGTAGGTTCGAATTTGGGTTATTATTTTGATTATTTTGATTATTTTGTCTAGCTACATTAATATTAGAATTATTTTCTACGTTAATATTAGGGTTGTTCTGATTTAAATTTAAATTACTATCACTAGGCAAAGTATTTCCTGCAATAAAGGATTGATTAGAATTATCCCATACGGTACTATTAATATTAACCACGTCTACTGTACCATTATCATTATTACCCCCCCCCCCGGCCAGCACGGTCACACCAGTCTTGGGTCTGTCGTGCGGTCCCCGCAAGTGGGGCATTAATAAATGTATCCACGGCCCCCGGCTCCTCAAAAATACTCGAGCCAGCCTCGCTCTCAGACGCCCCCATCTGCGCCAGTTCCACCTCACGCGTGTGTACGGCTTCATACTCTACGAGTTTGTCTCGCTGTTTCTCCAATTCTTTCCGCTCACGCTCCACTTTTGCTATTTTATCCATAGCCTCCCATTCGCTCTGCTCGGCCAATTCCATCTCTCTCCTAATCCCCTCCCTTTGCCTCGCCTCACGCTCTCTACGCTCACTCTCCTCCCTCGCTTCACGCTCTCTGCGTTCACTTTCCTCCCTCGCTTCACGCTTCTCGCGTTCGCTTTTCTCTCTCGCCACACGCTCCTCTTGTTCCTTCAACTCTATTTCATCATACTCCCTAAGGCTCCTCACGGCCCTTTCGGCCCTCTCTCTTATCTCTCCAATCGACACCATTTCCCTCTCTAGCAGCACTCTCCCTTCCTCTAGCCGTCTACCTACTTATCTATTACCTTGCACTGCTAGATTGAGACGGTACCTAGCGACTATCTCTCTCACCCGTCTTTCTTTCGCGGAGGATGTAGCAGACTTATCGGTTGTGAAGGATTCCCTCCGCCTTCCCGATCTACTAACTTTCCCCCTCCTCCCGGAACTCCCTCCGACCGACGAGACCAAAACCGCGGGGTCCGCCTCGGATTCGCCCTCCTCAGGTCTGTTCCAACCCACTAATTTTATACCCCGGGCATCGATTAAATATGGCCCTATGTACACTACACTAGGTTGTATACCCCCATGCCGCCATGAGTCATACAGTTCCTCGGCAACCCTTCTCGTCTATCGCTTTCCCCTTTCTGGCCTCCTCTAGTAGTCTCCGGGTCGCGTTGTAGGCCCGTCGAAGTCGCTCAGAAACCCCGACGTCCTCGTCGCCGACCTCTCGTCCGTCTCTCCTGGTTCGACGTCGTACCGGCGGCCCCACCGTCGCCGTTCCGGTGGGCCGTCCGTCGCCCTCGGCCTGTGGCTGGCCGGCGACATCGGTACCGATTTCTCCTCCGTTTCTCCGCGTCCGGCGCCGCACCGTCGGCCCCACCGTCGCCGTTTCGGTGGGCCGCTCGTCGCCCTCGGCCTGTGGCTGGCCGGCGACACTGGTGCGTCGACCCCTGTCCCGTGTCGACCCGTCTCCTTCACCCTCGAGCTCGTTCTCTCTATCCTCCAACTCGATTCCCCCTCCTCTCGACTCAGCTTCTGACTCCAGACGGTCCCCCTCATCTTGAACTTCCGGGTCGCCCCTTATCGATGGCTCCGGTGTCGTGGGCCTATACCGCCTGGTCGCGGCCTCGCGGATCGTTAGCTCTTCGTCCGGGGTCCGCGTCGGTGTCGTGTCACCTGACCGACTCATCTCTCTTCTGCAGGTTGGTGGCTGGTGGTTGCTGAGTCTAGTTAGCTAGGGCGGCAGCTCTGGTTTAGTTACTGTGACGGGATCCAAGAGGGATCCCGGTTTATCCGTTGTTAGTTCACGCGTCCCCGCCGTGTATAAAGAGTGAATGAGTTTGTGCTGTTTGTCGTATATAATATTCGGGTATGCAGATATAGATATAGATATAGATATGAGATAATATTGTCGTATACGGAAGGCGGGATACGGTAACTAAAGTCCCGGTCCTTCCCTAGCTAAACTATGTAACCTAATCTAGCACCGGTATTGCACTGAGATAACTGAATTGATATGATTACTGCCAAGTGGCTATATTGCACGGTTGGCCTTGTTACTCTACCTAATCGATGCCTTTCCCCCTCTGATTGGTTGATACCCTTGTTGGCGCCCTTTGGAGTGTTCCCGTTCACTCCACCTATTCTCTCTGGGTTAGGGGTTTGGCCCCTGACCCTCGTTGTGTGTTTCCTTCCCATTCTTATTGGGATGGCACGAGTTGGCTAATTACCCAATCTCGTGGCTCCCAATATTGCTTATCGGCTTATAACTTTATGGGGTGTTAGCGGGATTGAATAAGCTAACAGAGACGAACAACCATCGATTGCGCTTCTGACGCCTGATCAACTAAAGGGGTTTAGTATAATTCCTGTCAAGATTACTGGCACCAAAGGGAGCAAAAGGATCTACGCTATCCTGGATTCAGCCTCATCTCATAGTTACGTGGATGAGAAGGTAGCTGATGTCGTCACGGATCTTAGACAAGGTAAGAACGTCAGTTACACCGTAAGTAGTATGCATGGACAACGTGCAATACCAGTAACACGAGTTAAGTTGAACTTAGACACTCATCTTCCGAAATCGCAACATAGCAAAAAGGAGAGGTCTTTGTTACCCTTTAAAGATTTAACCTTTGCGGCCACAAAGGACTTTAGTAACCTACTAGGTCCTGTCCCAGAACAATCCTTGGAGGACCGTAAGTACTTCAGACACCTTGGTGTACCTGAATGTCCTGTCAACTATAGGTCGGTAGCAATGCTGATCGGGACAGATCAATTCAACCTACATCAAGTGTGGGAAACCAGACCATCGGCAGTCGTAGCGGGAAACGCATACGCCTGAAGAACGCCGATAGGGTGGTATACTCAAGCGCCTGTGCGCACACTGGATATAAGTGACGAGGAAGACGATATACAAAGTACATGTAGTTTATTAACTACAACTTCGACTCATTCCTTTTCACACGACGTAGACTATACTACACTACATTCGACAAAACATGACACGACGTGTGTAGCGAGTATGATAAGTCACAAGGAGCAGCTAATCCACCAGGTGAGTTTAGAACTTGGGGAGAAGACGAGTCAGCCAGAGATTCCATCGACAACAGATGATAACGCCGGAAGGCTTGCGAGTCTATCTACACTAATAACCTCAACAATGCCCGTCGATATCGATGACGACGCGTTAAGATATCATCAAGTGGAACAAGCTGCACTGGACAAAGAACTAACGGAGAAGACTATCAGGTGGTTAGAACAAGATACAGCCGAACCTGGTAGCTACGAACCATGTATGTCGGAACAAGAGAAACAATCTTTGAAGATCATGGAAGATACTATCCGCCAGACGAAAGACGGACATTATGAGGTAGGGATGCTATGGCGTAACCAACGTCCTAAACTTATAAATAACTATCCGCTAGCCTTAAGACGTTTACACTCAATACGACAACGTCTATTAAAGGACGAGAAAGCCCATCTGCAGTATAATACTCAGATGGAGATGTATTTAACGAAGGGATACGCTATCAGAATGACTAACCCAGAGATTGTGACTGACCAGACATACTACTTGCCACATCACTATGTGAGACACCCCGACAAACCAGACAAAGTACATGTAGTCAATGACTGCGCGGCTCTATTTGAGGGAATGTCCCTCAATAGTGAGTTAATGGATGGACCAAACATGAATAATTATCTTATGGGGGTGATTATGCGCTTCCGTCAGCGTCAAGTAGCCTTTACTTGTGACGTCTAAGCTATGTTTCACCAAGTGCGAGCGTTAGAGCGAGACAGAGACAGTTTGAGGTTCCTCTGGTACCCGGAAGGAGACTTAAGTCTACCACCGGCGACTTACCAAATGCAAGTTCGCGTTTTCGGTGCCAGGGACAGCCCAAACTGTACGATGTACGCCCTAAAGCAAGCCGCTAGGGATCAGAAACATATATATGACCCAGAGATAATCAAGATCGTAGAACGTGACTTTTACGTAGACGACGGGTTACAGAGTTGTGACACAGTAGAACGTGCTATAACAGTAGCACATCAATTACGGGACTGCTTAGCGGGCGGAGGTTTTAACCTCACCAAATTCGCCTCAAACAGTGCCGAATTGGTAGACTCATTCGGAACGACTGAGCGTGGAGGTGGTGACATTGACCTAGAGTTCGAACCACTACCGACGACCAAGGTGTTGGGGCTCTTTTGGGACCCAAACACGGACAACTTTCGAGTGAAGGTGAGACTGGACACTCAAGAAAACACTCTGACAAAGAGGTCCTGCTTATCAAAATTGAGTCGATTGTTCGATCCATTAGGTTTCATCAGTCCAATAATACTGCAAGCCAGAATTTATATGCGCAGTATTTGGAAGGATGGACTGACATGGGACGAGCCGATCTCATCAGAACAAGTGGACTTATGGAAAACCTGGGAGGCACAATTATCTTCACTAGAGGATTATTCCATACCCAGAGTGTACTTTCCATTACAAACGACGTTTCCTGACAACTTGGAATTACATTGTTTTTCCAACACCAGTGACAACGGCTTTGGTGTGGCAGCGTACTTGCGCAGACAAGTAGACTCAGAAGAGTTTGATGTTTCGCTCATTACTTCTAAGGCTAAGACCATGCCTACTAAGTATATGACGACACCACGCGCTGAGCTACAAGCCGCAACCCTGTCAACCACAATCGTGAACCTTATACAGACGGAACTACAGTCAAGTTTACAGATATTTTATTGGACTGACGTGACGTTGGTTTTATTTTACATAAACAACGACACACTTGAATTCAAGACATTCGTAGCTAACCGTCGCGCAGAAATTCTAGACCGTTCAATAAAGGAAGATTGGCGACATTGTCCCGGACCACAAAATCCAGCTGATATTGCGTCGCGAGGAATGATGCCCGAGGAATTCTGTAAACCGGAAAACAAAGAATTTTGGCAACACGGACCACAATTCTTGCAAAGATCAGTACAACATTGGCCGCCACTATACGACAACAAGTCTAACGCTATCCCTAAAGACGCCGAAATTAAAAAACCAAAGAAAGGGAAAGCAAAGAAAAGGACGGCGGCTAAACTCAAGAAAAAACCGAAGGCGAAATGGAAAGATATAACTTCAAAGGTCAAGAACGGAAGACTTGCGACCCTTTCTACACCAGACATATCGCCAGATGGTCAACCAGACGCGTTACTAGACGGTCAACCAGACATTTAGCCAGACACGTCACTAGATATTTCGGCGGATGTTCCGCGAAACATTCTACCAGACATGTCACAAAATGTTCTACCAGACACTAGTACTAGTAACCTATTGACAAATAGTAAAGCAGCAGTTTCCCTATTGGAGCGGCCTTGTATTGACAAACTACCAAATTTGACACACTTGAGTAACCATAAGCACAGTGAAACCTCATGTATTACAGATGTGGGTAGTACCTACGTAAATGTAAATACAGGTGTTACTTTGCGCTCAAGAGACATACCAAACTTGCAACCTATGGTGAGACCTGGGATTAATATCGGCAGAAAAATAAGTTTACCGAAACCCAGTGACCCCATAGAGTTCAAACCACCATTAACGATCGACTTACAAAGTACTGACAATCAAGGTAAGAAAACAAAGAAGGACAAATTACTTGTAGACCCGGACGGATCAACAGTCAACAAGGGAATACCTACCGGCGGACCCGTGGGCCCTTCTAGTAAATCAAAACCTTCCAAATTCTCCATTGACTTACCTGATGACGTCACAAATACTTACGTCGACCGTATTGTAAACTTAACAGATTCTTGGACAAATGCTTGCCGAAAATTAGCGTGGATTGTACGTTTTGTACAATACGTTAAAGGCAAACGAGACTTTACACGTCGACTTACATTGACTGAGATTGACAGGTGTGAAATTAAATTAATTCGCCATTACCAACTGCGATATTTCGCACGCGAATTCACATCTATAAATCAAGGTCAACCAATCAAGTCATCACCAATATTGAGTTGGAGTCCGATAATTTATAATGGCTTAATTTGTCATAAATCTCGGCTTCAAAACATTGACTTTAACACAAACTTTAGATACCCAATAATAATACCGCAGCATCACGAATTACAACGTGCAATGATACTGGACACACATTTACATCTGAAACACGCTGGAAGACACCACTGTCTTTCCTACTTACGTACAAGATTTGTATTAATTAGACCCAGTAAAGCGTTAAGTTCAGTGATACGTACGTGTATTATTTGTAAAAAGGTACATTCTAGAATAGGCACTCAAGAAATGAGTGAACTTCCACAAGCACGACTTCAAGCATTCAGACCACCTTTTACAGAGACTGGAATTGATTGCTTTGGTCCCATACATACGAAACGTGGACGTATACTAGTAAAACGCTGGGGACTGATTTTCACATGTATGTCCAGTAGGGCAGTTCATATTGAACGTGTGATG
Source organism: Nemertoderma westbladi (assembly GCA_032718475.1). Classification (NCBI taxonomy): domain Eukaryota; kingdom Metazoa; phylum Xenacoelomorpha; order Nemertodermatida; family Nemertodermatidae; genus Nemertoderma; species Nemertoderma westbladi. The sequence continues at coordinate 79,806 of JAUCBJ010000055.1, read as the reverse complement.
GATCTTTCCACCAACGCGTTTATACTAGCATTGCGGCGATTTATCGCTAGACGCGGACTAGTGAAATGCTTGTACTCAGACCAAGGTACAAACTTTGTTGGTGCTCGAAATGAAATTGCTAGAGCCTTTAAGAAATTAGATCATGATCAAATCTCAAACGAACTACGTCCTTACAAGATTGTTTGGAAGTTTAATCCTCCAGATAGTCCATGGAGAGGCGGAGTCTGGGAGAGATTGATTAGATATATAAAAACGGCAATGGCAAAGGTCATTCCAGTAAACCACATTTTGACAGACGACCAACTGACAACACTGTTTGTTGAAATCGAGGCAATACTAAATACTAGACCAATAGTATTAGTACCCGATGACAAACAATCCCAGTTTGCTTTGACACCGGCACACCTGCTTATGCAGGCACCGACTACTTTGACGCCTATTTCTTTTCCAATGGAAGGCGATAGCTACGGTAGAAAAGCGTGGAAAATCACACAAATACTAGCTAACAAATTCTGGGAAATATGGCAAAACCATTATTTGCCCTCTATTTCTGCCAGAACAACATGGTACAATAACACCCGCGCATTAAAGCCGGGAGATCACGTGCTGTTAGCGGAAGTGAATCTAAAAAGACGCTTCTGGATAACAGGTGTAATTTTAGCCACACATCCATCTATGGATGGAGTGACAAGAACTGTGACGGTACGGACAATTGACGGTCGTACAGTAGACAGACCGACTCAACGTCTCGTACTTCTTGAAGAGACTCGTAACGAGTCTGGAGACTACAAATCTCCACCTAATATTAGTAAATAATTAGGAGTTTACAAATAGATTTCCACGTACCTGTACACTGTAGTAAGGACAGCGGTAGAATTCCATTGTCTTTATATGTGAACATTGAGGGTAGTACCCTTATGTGTCACATAGGAGCGGGATTTGTAGGTATAAGAAATGGAATTCTACTTGGAACTCACAATATTGAGACATTTTCGAAATTTTAGACAATCCATTTGGATTTGAAAAATTTTAAAATTTTCTACAGTGAATAGATTTCAGGGTACAGTCGGGTGGAACTTAAAATTAGAGAAACAAGAGAGGAAGACTTGCGAGCCTTTCTTAAAAATTTTAATTAAATTTTACACGGTCTTGTTTCAATAAGTTACGTCAAAATAGACTTCCCTATATTTATTACTAACTCTTGACTGCTTATTTTCTGATAATAGTTTGGGATCAAAAGGTGAGTATTTTAGACTCACAGCCAGTTTAGCCCAAATTCGTTTTTATTTCGGCAAAAAATTTTAGATAAGAAGCAGCGTGTCATTAAAGAAACCCTAGATCTTAGGCTATGGGTAGGAGGTTAGAGCGTTGTCGAGCCAAAAGGGCAGACGAAAACTCTCACGTCTCCTCACAACTAACTACAAACTCTGTTGTATTCCCTCTAGTAGTAATGATTATGTAACTACACCTCTAATTATGGAGAAGGAGATACATGGAGAGCCGAGATGGGGATATGATATCCAAGAGGAAGCAGCAGCGCCATTCGAGAGATTTGGAGCCAAAGACTACACTATATTTGGTATAAAGGAATTATCAGAAAGTACTGCGAAACTCGCGAGAACTAAATATGACTCAAATGTATTAAAAAGGAGGCAAAACGCATTAAATGAAAGAATCGAAAGTTTGCGCAAAACCTTCAATGAACTTTACCCGTACGACGCTTTGTGTGATACGGGAGACATTAGCGAAGACCCCGATACTGAAATTAGTCATTTGTATCATACCATGCAATACCTGAAGGCGCACGAACCTATGCCTGCGGTACGAGATGAATTCGATGGAATGCACCTTTACAGACGAACTCGAGGGGACGATAGAGAAACAAAGGAAGCATTTTCAGTTTATAAACTTTATTATCAATGCGGTTCTTGTATGCGCGAACAACGAAATGCGATTCCAATGCGTTTGAATAAGGAAAATCCCGAACCGATATTGGCGAGGTGTTCGAACCATCAACGACTACGCTACCAGGAAGGAGGGTATCCTTTATCAAATCCATATCATTCGTTTGCTATGACTGGACCAAAGGCGGGAGAAACTGTCGTTTACCCACCTAAGGTTGTTGAACCCGATGCATTTGAACTTATGCTGGACGAGGCGAATCAGTCAACCCGCGAAAAGAAAGAAGCTCTTAGCCTATACAGAGCCTACAAGGCTTTTGAGAAAGGTGAGATGGAAGAATGGGGCGGAAGACTCGCGAGCCTACCTTACCATTGGACGTCACACGATCAAACTCCAGCTAAGGAGATGACACCGGAAGTTTTCGAGAGCATAAACTTTGCTCAAAATGTTATTCAGAGACTACAGATTGCATCCCCGGAGAGGAAAAGAGAAATGCAACCATATAGTACTTCGACTACGAAACCATTGAGTACGACACTCAATTTTCCTATTAGTATACCAGTCCGACAGGATACGACGTACGAAATACCCATCGTGGATCATCCAGAAATTATTTCAAACTTGGAGTTTCTTCCTGCAGTTGTTTTTAGCGATATGAGTAAGATATATGATTTACGTAGACATATTACTCAAAAGGTCGTGTATAACGTTCCACCTCATATTCAAGACTTTAGGGAACTGGATAGAGCTGGTGCTGATATAGCTCCGAGTAATTTGAAAGGATATTTAACCAGAACGATTCGTTTATGGATTGGAACTGGAACCTTCGAGTCGGATACAGATATTGCCGCGGATTGGCGAGGTAAGGTTATTCGTTTCGAAGATGATAAGGACATAGAGAAGATTTGGCAACCTTCGGAAGAATTGTTGGACGAATGGAATAGAACGTTTAGATCGTTTCAGGAAAACGGTTACATGTTTTACGATAACGAGGGCGGCAGTCATCAACAGAGTTTGACTTCTAAGACTATACAAATTAGAGCGGCGGACGGAGTCTTGCACGTTTTCAGTAGACAGAGGAGCGACAAACGAATGCCGATACCTCCAGCAAATACAAAGCGACACCATCTCATCACTGACATAGTAAAGAAGATGGACCAAGCTTGTAATATCGATGCTAGAATGCTACCGAAGATGGTAAGAAATATGATTTTAGATAAAACTGTTGTAAAGATTGGATCAGGAGTAAGAGAGGACTTAATTAGCGACTTCACCGGCATGACGGACAGCGATGACCGACTACCGACACCGTACGTCGACACTCGACCTCTTATCTTGTGGTCTATAGAACAAGGATATTTTCGTGAGTATAATACTCAGAAGACCGGAACTGGATACATTTCCTACCTGTTATTCAATTGGGATTATAAGGAAAGTAAGAGAGCCAAGTATATTGAGACTTATGGAGAAGGTGATACTCCAGATATGAGTGAGTTTGAATCACAGCTCAAATGGAGAGGATGCGTGTATTGGGCTATTACGTCACCTCCAAGAGCGGTCCTACAATATTATTTAGCAATAGAGTCGTCAGTGAATGTTTGCTTAATCGCCGACATTGTGTCTCGGACTCTTAAAAGACATCCACTTTGTCTCGGAGAAGATCATATGTTCTACATGGAAGGGAGAATTCATACCGACGTGTTTAGACGATTTCTTGAACCCTTCTACAACTCCGACGCTCAGTGTAATGCCTTTACTCGAGCAGGATTTAGTATATTTCGAGACGTGTATCTTCGCTGTGCGGGATCTCTTATCGAAAGACCATCTATGTTTACATTGTTACCCTATGAAGGAGAACGTATCGTGGAGGTTATGGATGAATCACGGCAGACGCGCGCGCCTATCGGTCACCTTGGTGATGATTTCGAAGTAACGACTACGATCACTGACGATCCTTTAGAGGAACTTCTTGAGATAGAAAGGAACCTCCCGAAGAAATCTCAGACGGAGATTCGACAACTTGAAGCAACAGATGCTGTAGTTTGAATACAACCTTCAGAAACCTACCAACCCATAGATCCAGATGATTATGATTATAGTGTGGGAGGAAGCGCTCGACCAATTGGAGATCTTATATATGAACGAGTGTGGTACCCTGCCAATACAATGTGTGGTAAATGTGGCGTCGCTGGACATCATTTGACCAAGTGCAGTGGAAAGCACATTACTACGACTCAACTAATCTGTGGATGGTGTGGAGATCAAGGGTCTCATACCTTTTATAATTGCTGGAGATTTATGGCTCAATGTACTTATTGCAATATAAAAGGGCATCGAGCATCTGAATGCCAACTAAGAGACATACCTTATGAACACGAATCTGTAAAACTCGTGAGAAAACTATTCGATGAGTGGGAAGATTTAGCCGACGAACACGTATCGGCACAAAGAAGACGATTTCCGATGAGAGCGCATCTTGGATTTTGGGCGGTAAATCCCCAAACGATGATGTCGGAAGGATACATCTCCGCTATGCCCCAATATGACGAACTTATCGAGGTAGTCGACATTTTGCCTCACGATAGTGGATTTAGAGTGGTGCGCGAGTATCTGTTACAGATTCACCCGGACAATAAAAATACGTGGAATTTTCAGAAAGTTGTGAATCGTATCACGTATGGTGAATTTGATTGTTTCCGAACTGAAAAGCGGAATAAGGGAGCTTGGTTAACCGTCGCATGGGCATACCGAGCCGCGTTTTACCACAAACGTATACGAGCGAGCGTATTTGAGGAAGAGGAGATCCTAGAGGCGACAAATATACCAGCCACTCCGGTTGCGCCGTCTGCACGTCACCCTCGGGAGGACGGACAGGGTAGGATCATAAGGGTCCAGAAAGTGAGCCAACAATTAAAGAAGTCTATTAATATAGAAGAACGCAAGGGAGTTGAGCCGACCATTCGAATTACTCGGGATACGGTATCGCTTCCTAGAGAACCAACAGGAGGATCGGGACATACACCAGCTGATCAAAAGGGGGCGCAAGCTACTCTTGGGTCTGCGTCGACCGCTTTCCGCGCGTTGCCAGACGTTTTACCAACTGTAGTGACAACTGATCGGTCACGAGGAATCGGTCGAGGTTTTGGGATACCAAATAGACGAATTTGTGAGGAAACGGTCGCACCGTCTCCCAACGTACAAGCAAAACCAGTGACTCGCCCCACGAGTCCCATATCGCGAGCAAAGTCACCTGTGCGCAGTTTTCGAGGACGCGGCAGGGCTCGATCTACTAAGCGATAAAAGGGAGGGCAAGGGTGGACGGAAGACTCGTGAGCCTTTCTTGTGAATTTGTGATTTATATTTAGTAAGATTTATATTTAGAAGGAATTTATATTTAGTAAGATTTATATTTAGAAGGAAATTATATTTTGCAAGATTTATATTTTATATTTGTGATTATTCCGAACTTATGCAATTTATATTGTTCCGAATACTATGCAATTTATATCTTATAAGCAGTATTTGTATTTACAGTGAAATAGAAAGTAAGAGTAGATGGAAGACTCGTGGGCCTTTCTTATAGTTTCATTTGTAAAGTGTTATATTTGTATTTAGAAAGTTTTATAGTTAGAAAGTTTTGTACTTAGAAAGACTCATATTTGTAATTATTCCGAACTTATGCAATCTACATTTAGGCACGAAAGTATTTGTAATTATTTGAATTTATGCAATGGTTGAGATGCAATAGTAGATGGAAGACTCGCGAGCCTTTCTTATGATTTTCATTTATTTGTATTTGTAATTATTTGAATTTTGCAATATTGAGATGCAATAGATTTATATTGGTGAATTTAATTTAGATTTATATTGTACTTAATTATTTAATTTTTACGTTTATATTATTAAATTATTATAATGTAGCTATTCATAAATAAACAAAATATTGTACTTACTTAGTAAAGCCTTAAATATGTAAAGTTTGAATTTGAAATTATTTTGTATCGAATCATTATGTAGAAAGGAAGTATTGCTTGAAATTTAATTTGTAAATATGTAAGTACGCCCTAAGTATTCTATAATTTGATTGATTATTGGTGAAAACCGTATATTTTATGCACGATAATATCCTGTTTTCATGGAGCGGTATAGAATTATATTCTCTAAACGCCGTGGATTTTCAAAATTTTATTTTATTCGAATTAACTTTGTTAAAAGATTACATTAAGTCCTCATTTGTATTACTATATCTATTTGTACGATGATTATTCAAGTGGTTCAGTAGCTCAGTCGGTAGAGCGTTGGAAATTATATGTAGTGTGTATTGAGTTCGAATCCTAGTAGGTGCGAATTATTTTTTGTGCAGAGTTCAACTCATTTAAATTGACCGCTACAGATTAATTGCATTTGCTCGAAGTAAGATTAACCAATGAGATTGTAGTTATTAGATTGTAACCAATGTCGTGCAAGTTATATATTCGCTGGACCAATAGTTATCTTTAAAAACCTATTAGAACTCATAGAACAATCGAGAATTTTCTCGATTGATTGCAGCACAAATTTGCTATAAAAGGGTGCGATTTGTTCATTAGTTATCTCTCAGTTATATCTATCTTTATATCTCTCAGTATATCTTCTGTAATAAAGTCAGAATTATCGCTAATCTGCCCTTTTTCTATCTGTTTTACTATGCTTCACCACGGTGAACTCAACTGAGGGACAGGATGGCTGGCTAGACATTGGGCCACAGCAATGAACGAGAACATCTAAGGAATGTAGACAGGAGACAACCCGCAATATCACTCTTAGTTATTCGCCCATCGCCTGAAAGGTTAGACAGCGTTCGATGCCTTGCTACCTAAGTATAAGACCAAAGATCGAAGGTAGAGGTAGTGACACGCTGTGCGCCAAAAATTACATCTAGGAATTGTACTGTTTTAATTCAGGAAAAAACCGCAGTAGACCTTCATACTCCTACGGGGGGAGAGCAGGCAGAGATACTAGTACGCAGATAGGACGTAGGCACACCGGTACAAGGCATACACATTGGTAGGGTGCAGCAAACTGTACGCCTAACTCTTGCTAAGTGCAGGTGCGTCTGTGACTATTTGTAGTACAACGGTGTCCATTGCATTAGAACTTGTAGGCCAGGAGGGTTACTGTGTTTTACCTGAATTAGGATTGTACCGTTCAGGCGGTAGGGCAGTTTACGACTAGGCGCAAATAAATTGAGGCTAATTAGGGATACTAACATCTACCGTGTCCCCGCCGACATCCTGATAGGAAGTTACCAAGCCCACCTAGGTAACCAAAATTCTAGATAGGACGCCAGGCTAGCTATTAGTAACAGTACGCCTACTGTAGTAAACTAACATTTCTTCTTAGTATTAGGGACCTGGTAAATTAAATTGCCGAATTCTGGGCGTAGTATTAACCTTATGCCTGAATTTGAGTCCTGGAAATACATGAAAGGGGAAGGAGCCTTATCATTTGTGAGTATTGGACCTACAAGTTACAAAATTAGAATATTTGTAAAATGCACACCGTACCCAGTAATTATATATATGAAGGAGCAAAACTGATGTTGATGGTTCAGAATTAACACACGCGAGTTAGAAATTATTTACACCTCAAAATATATAAAATTAACTTTTGTCCGTACTGCGCTTTGCCCGCTAGTTAGGCATCTCCAGATCTCTGCACCTAGCTAGCGTCCTTTTCGCCCAACCATATAAATCACACCGCGGCAAAGTATACGAGCCCCTTAGTCCGTCAGTGAGTCAGCCTGATTTTAGGATTCGCTGCGCGGGATTTTGTTTTATCGAAGTTTGTCTGTTTGTAGACTGTTTTCTGCCTCACCGGTTATAAGAGACCGATACTGCAATATATATTCGCTTACTTGGAGTTTACTGTTTTGGTGAGAAGGTCGGATTTATGATTTGATTCACAAACTCTACAGTAGGATATTGCAGGTATTGTTACTGTCTCTTTGAATAACACTTCTTTTACTTTCTTCTCTTCTTCTCTCTCCAGTGCAGTATTCCCGCTCGTGAGATCTCTCGTCAACCTCCCGGTTAAACTCCACTGTTCTTCTTCCCTCTTCTGATCGGGCTTGATGCTTCGTCCGCCCTCTCGCGATGTCAACCTGTCTCTCTCTGCCCGATCGCACGCCGCTGGGGATACTCGCAATCCCCCTATTACTCTCCATTGCCGGGTGTTGCGGTTTACCTAATTCGGCCCGCGCATTATCCGTCGACGCCTGTGAGGCACTCCCTGCCCCCCCCCCTCTCGCCGCTAACTTCTCGCTGTAGGACTCCTGCAGCCCCCCCCCCCCCACTCACCACATATCACTCCACTACCTCTTACTTAACTTCTACACCCTTCTCCAGTCGACACAATGTCTCTACTGCGGCTGGGTCTATTCACCCCCGCCTCTCTATCTACTACTGCGTGGCCTACCAGGCCCCCCTCGGGTTGACTCAACCCTGCCACTTCCTGCCTACTAGCTACATGGCCTACCAGGCCCCCTTCGGGTTGGCTCAACCCCGCCACTTCCTGCCTACTGACTACGCGGCCTACCAGGCCCTCATTTGCCGGGCTATGCACGTCTGCCACACTCACATTAATAGCACCACTACCAACACCGTCCGTTAAATCAATTAAATCTTCCAATTCAATTAAATTATTTTGCACACCTAAATCAGAAACGGTATTGTTTTGTTCATTCGGAATAAGATTATTTGAATTATTTTGTAAATTAGGATTTAGATTTAAATTATTTGAATTATTTTGCGTAATTATATTATTTGAGTTATTTCCTACATTAATATTAGAATTACTCGGATTTAAATTACTACTGTCGGGCAAAATATTATTTCCTGCAATGAAAGTTTGGTTAGAATTATCCACTACGGTACTATTAATATTAACGTCATCTACTGTATTATTATCATTACCCCCACCCCCCCCCCCCCCCCCGCCAGTGCGGTCACACCAGTCTTGGGTCTGTCGTCCAGTCCCTGTAAGTGGGGTATTAATAAATGGTTCCACAGCCCTTGGCTTCTCATAAATACTCGAGCCAGTCTCGCTCTCTGACAGCCCCATCTGCCCCAGTTCTAGTCGGCGCTTCTGTTTGGTCTGATACTGCATAAGCCCCCTTAGCCGGGCATGCATACCATCCCGAACAAGTTTTATCTCGCTCTCTCTCTCTCTCTATTCTCTCGTGAACTCTGATCGGCTAACTCTGCCTCTCTCGCAACTCTCTTAAGTCGTCTCTCCTCACGTTCTCTCTGCTCATTATCTGCCCTCACCTCGCGCTCCTTACGTTCACTCTCCGCCCTCACCTCGCGCTCTTTACGTTCCGCCTCACGCTCTTTACGTTCCGCCTCACTCGCTGCCTCGCGCTCTTCTTGCTCCTTCCTTTTTATCTTTCCTATTTCCTCGCACTCCCTAAAGCTTCTCGTGGCCCTCTCGGCCCTCTCTTTGTTCTCTCTAACCAGTTCTTTCTCCTTCTCTATTAATGCACTCTCTTCCTCTAACTGTCTCTCTAATTCTCTCTGGTCTAGCGCCGCCAGATCAAGTTGGCATGCCAGATCTATTTTTTGCACCCGTCTTCCTTTTGCGGAGGATGTAGCAGACTTATCGGTTACGAAGGACTCCCTCCGCCTTCCCGTCCTACTAATTTTCCCCCGCCTTCCGGAACTTTCTCCGACAGACGAGACCAAATCCTCGGGGTTAAACTCGGATTTGCCCTCCTGCGTTCTCCTCCAACCCACTAATTTTACTCCCCGGGCATCGACTAAGTATGGCCCTATGTACACTACACTAGGTTTCATACCCCTACATTTCCATAGTTCAAACAGTTCGCTGGCAACACCTCTCGCTCTCTCGTCGGGTAGCTCTCCCTGCCCAAAACGCATTAGGTAATCAAAATGTCTGTTCGACTCACCTAGTTGTTTTTTCAACTTCACCTCATCTATTTTGGCCCCTCCTTTGGCTTCTTTCAGTTGCTTTCGGGTCGCGTTGTAGGCTCGTCGGAGCCGGTCGCTGACCCCGACGTCCTCGTCGCCGACATCTCCTCCATCTCTCCGGGTCCGGCGTCGTACCGGCAGCCCCACCGTCGCCGTTCCGGTGGGCCGTCCGTCAAACTTGGCCTGTGGCTGGCTGGCGACTTCGGCACGTCGACCGCCACTCTGTGTTGACTCGTCTTTCTCCTCTCCCAACTCGTCCTCTCGTTGTAGACGGCCCCCCTCATCTTGGATTACCGGATCGCCCGTTGTCAATGGGTCCGGCGTCGTGGGTCTGTACCGTTAGTGGATCGTTAGGTCTTCATCATCGTCCGGGTTCCGCGGCGGTGTCGTTTCTCTTCCTCGACTCATCTTTAGTCTTTTGGTCGGTGGCTGGCAGCTACAGTTTGGGCTGTTGGTTTCTAATACTGTGACGGGATCTGAAGATCCCGATTTATCCCGGTTCTTTTATTTACGCGTCCCCGCCGTGTGAGTGAAAAGGGTTTATTGTCGGATTAAGAGTTCTGATATTGTTGACGCTGTAGCAGTATAAATATAATAGGATAAGCACAGACACAGTTATTGCAGTATTGAATTAATAGGATATAAAATATAAGTGAATGATGGCGGCAGCGGACAGTATTAGAAGTCACTGCTCTGCCCTAACTGAACCGACTAACTGAATGAGATAACTGAAGTGAATGACATGGTAGCTGGTAATATACTGCAACGGTTGGCCATATTGCGTTACTCAGCCGATGCCTTCCCCCCATTGGCTAATAACTCACTTCTCACCCTCCCATCTCCCTGGGAGTGTTTTTCCCTGCTGCTGTTGTCTCTCTCTCTCCTGGAGGTGTAACCTCTGACCCCCGTTGTGTGTGTGTTCCCTTTGGGGCCTGTTGTCCCCGCTTATTGGGGTGACACGAGGTTGATTGGTAACCAACCTCATGCTCCCAATATTGCTTAAAAGCTAACTTTGTGTGGGCTTGGCTAGCGGAATTGAATACGCTAACAACTCTACTAGCTCTAATTCTGCTACTACCTCTAACTAGGACTCTCTAACTCTCTACTAACTCTAACTCTCTACCTCTACTAACTCTTAACTCTACTACTACCTCTAACTCTGTTACCACCTCTATCTACGTGGTGCTTGCAGTGCCCACAACCACACTACTACTACTTCCGTCTACATGGCGCTTGCGGTGCCCACAACCACTCTACTACTACTTCCACCTATGTGGCGCTTCCGGTGCCCACAACCTCTCTACTACTACTTCCGTCTACGTGGCGCTTCCGGTGCCCACAACCTCTCTACTCCCGTGGTATGTCTATATACCACACTCCCTATACCCCGCCGCCTTCTAACCTAACTTTCTACCTAACTTTCTGACTAACTTTCTGACTACTACTTCTTACCATCTTCTACTAACTATTACTTTCTACTTTCTACCTTCTACTTACTTATTATTTAATTATTTATTATTATTTATTTTTAATTAAATAATTATTTTTTGTGGGAAGGGCATCTCGCCCTCATTCTCACCCCCCTCAGTCCAAAATATTGGACGACTAAACTTAACCTAACTAGGGCGATTCTTCCAACAGGCACTCTCCCACTGCTCCCCTTGTAGGTCCTGTAGGATTCGCCGCACTCTCCTCGCCAATTCCAACTCACCAGGAATTGGTTCTCTCTCTTCTGCCACCCTGAAATCGGGTCTCTCCACTGCCTTCTTAACTTTGTTGCCACTTGGCATCAAAATGCCACCTCCCACTTTGTTGTCTCCCGGCGGCAGAATGAAAAGAAAGTGAAAGAACAGGCAAAACAGAAGGTACAATAATAGTCCTATCCCTGTCCATCCTGGCTTCCTACTCAAGCTCCCCCTTGTCGGTATGAATCTCATCCGGACCGGCGTCTCTTCCGGACACTCCTCTGGACACTCCTTCCGACACTCCTCCGGGCACTCCTCCGGAGTGTTGTCCTCCGGACATCTCGCTGTCCGCTCCTCTCCATCTCCATACCGATACTTGCTGGGATATCCATTCTCCTCCGCCCACTCTCTTACTTCTACTTCCCCATCTGGCTCATCTACCACCTCCGGTTTCTTATCTTTGTCCTCTGTGTCTACGGTGCCTGGTAACATGCTCCCTGATGTCTCCGTCACTCTGGATGGAATCTTGGTCTGACTCTACTCGGTCCGGCTGGACCCTCCTGGGGATACTCATCATCCCCCTACTATTCTCCATCGTCGGGTGCCGCGGTTCACCTAACTTGCCCCCTTGCATTATCCGCCGAAGCCTGTGGGACATTCTCTGCCCCCCCTCTCTCGCTACTAATCTCTCATGGTGGGGCGCCCGTAGCCCCCCCCCCCCACCCGCCACTTCTAACTTCACTATCTCTTACTACACTTCTGCGTCCCTCTTGTTGGACATTCTCTACCCCCCCTCTCTCGCCACTAATCTTCCATGGTGGGGCGCCCGAAGCCCCCCCCCCCCCACCCGCTACTTCTAACTTCACTATCTCTTACTTCACTTCTATGCCCCCTTGTGGGGCATTCTCTGCACCCCCTCTCTCGCCACTAATCTTCCATGGTGGGGCGCCCATAGCCCCCCCCCCCCCACTCGCCACATCTAACTTCACTATCTCTTACTCCACTTCTACACCCCTCTCTAGTTGACGCACTAACCCTACTGCGGCTGGGTCTATTCACCCCCTCCGCTCTCTCTACTACTGCGTGGCCTGGTAGGCCGCCATTGGGTTGACTCAACCCCGCTACTCCCTGCCTACTAACTACGTGGCCTACCAGGCCCCTGTTGGGGTTTCTCGCCCCCGCTACTCCCTGTGCACTAAATGCGTTGCCTTGCAGGCTACCATTGGCCGGACCATCTGTGTCTCCTACATTAGTATTAATAGCCCCGTTATCAATATTATTATTTAAATTATTTAAATTAGAATTATTATTATTTTCTAAATTTAAATTATTATTCGAATTATTTGGATTATTCTGTGTATCTAAATTTAAATTATTCGGATTATTTTGAATATTTGAATTAATATTATTATTTGAATTTAAATTTAAATTACCGGGTAAAATATTTCCTGTAATAAAGGGATTAGTGTTATCTACTACGGTACTATTAATATTAATATTTCCTAATGTACTATTATTACCCCCCCCCCCCCCCCGTCCGTACGGCTACACCAGTTCTGATTCTGTCGCCCGGTGCTTGTAAGTGGGGTCTCACTCTCTGATAGTCCCAACCAGTTCTAGTCGGCGCTTCAGTTTGGCTTGATATTGCGTAAGCCCCCTTAGGCGGGCATGCAAATCATCCCGCACACGCTCTGCCTCTATCTCTCTCTCTCTCTGTCATCTCATAAACTTCGCTCGGCCAACTCTGCCTCTCTCGCAACCATCTCAAGCCGCCTCGCCGGCTCGCTCTCTACTCTCATCTCCCACTCTCTACGCTCCTTGGCTCTCTCTCTATCCTCCTTTGCCCACTCTCTTTCTCTCTCCAACCATGCGGTTTCCTCACTCCGTCGCCTCTCTAACTCTTTCTGGTCTAGCGCCGCAATTTTTAATTTATACGCCAGATTTATCTCCCGCACCCGTCTTACTTTTGCGGAGGATGTAGCAGAATTATCGGTTGCAACGGACTCCCGTCGCCCCTCCGTCCTACTAACTTTCCCCCGCTTTCCGGGGTTCTTGCTGACCGACGAGATCTAATCCTCGGAGTTAACCTCGGATTCGCCCTCGTGCAGTCCCGCCCAACCCACTAACTTAACTCTCCTGGCATCAACTAAGTATGGCCCTATGTACACTACACCAGGCTCCATACCCCTACATTCCCACAGTTCAAACAGTTCAGTGGCGACCCCTCTCGCTCTTTCACCCACCAACTCTCCTTGTCCAAAGCGGACTAGATAGTTAAAGTGTTTATTCGACTCACCTAGCCGCTTTTCTAGCTTCACCTGGTCTATCTTCGCCCCTTCCTTGGCCTCCCTCAACTGTTCCTCCATGGCATTGTAAGCCCGTCGGAGCCGGTCGCTAACTCTGACGTCTTCGTTGCCGACCTCTCCTCTTTCTCTCCGTATCTGGCGTCGTACCGGTGGCCCCACCGTTGCCGTTCCGGTGGGCCGTCCGTCGCCCTCGGCCTGTGGCTGGCCGACGACATCGGTACGTCGATTGCCGTCGTGCGTCGACTTGTCTCTCCCTTCTCTCGACTTATCTCTCCCTCGCAGTGGTAGACGGCCACCCTCCGCCTGTGCCGCCGGACCGTCTCTTGTCGACGAATCCGGCCTCGTGGGTCGATACTGTCTCACCGCGGCCTTGCGGATCGTTAAGTTGTCGTCCGGGGTCCGCGGCGGTGTCCTCTGTCCCTCTGAACCTCTGGGTTCTCCCGAACTCATCTCTCTTTCTTTCTAGCAGTTAGTAAAACAATCACCAGCGGGTAGCTGGTGATTGTATTACTGTGACGGGATCAATGGATCAATCCCGACCGGAGTAATTGTTTCGTACGCGTCGTCAAGCTGGTATAGGACTGTAGGATGTTATAGATGATGTAGGTATAATAATATAAGAGTTAATGTGTGACAGCGTTGTATAATAGCATAAGGTGGTTGAACAAGTTGAATACATGAGATAACTATTGAATGACATACCAGTGGCAACGGTAAAACAATGTCCTCCTTCTACACTAAGACCGGTAGCTGACTAACTAAACTGCACAAATGAGAAACACCAACCGGTAATATACTGCTATGTTGGCCCTATTACCTAGCTGATGCCTCTCCTGTCCCCCCATTGGCTGATACCCTACTTATCGCCTTCAGCTCTGCGGGGGTGTTCCCCCCCCCCCCCCCCCCCGCTGCTGTTACTTTCCTTCTCCCCGGAGGCTTAACCTCTGACCTCCATTGTGTGAGGTCCCCGTTTATTGGGGGTGATACGAGGTTGGTTGTTAATCAACCTCGTACTCCCCAATATTGCTTAAAGGCGCTCTTTCCCACTTTATGGGGGTTGGTGAGGTGGAATTGAATACGCTCACAAGGACATTGCTTTCGCCGTGAGGACCAGCCAGTGCATAATCTTGTACTTGGGCAGCCTCATGGAGTGAATAAGCATGGTGGACAGCCCATGACTTTCTTGAGACGCATCTTAAAGGACACTGGCCTTAAAGATGCGGATGATCTAGCAAATGTCATGGGTGATAGGGAGTTGTGGCGGTGCAATTTTGTTGACAAGCCGGCACAGCATTCTTAAAAATGCAGCTGCAATGCAGCATGCCGATCCTAGTAGTAGTGCTTGAGAGGGACAATGTGAAGGTAGTGATTGCAAGATAGAGAAGTTTACTCTCCTCTGGTTCAACTCCTTCTGCTTTCATGGTAGCCAACCTTAGACCTAGTGATGTGGTCTGGGATTGTTTAATTATATCACAAAATTCTATATATTTAACCAGTACTATATCTTACTAATAATTGTGCTACCTGTACCTTCACAGAAAATCCTTCCAAAATTAACAAGTAATTATTATATTGTTTCCACAGCCGAAAATCATCATGCGTTATCATCTGCAATTTTTAGTTGTCATTACATGTGCAGCTTTTGCTGCAGGATGGGGGAATTGGAGTACACCACGAATCCCCATTATTAGCAATGCGGTAGATACAGCCGTTGATGTTGTTGGAGATGTAGTTGAAACCGGTGGTGATATAGTAGGCAATGTGGTTGATACAGATGTTGGCAGACAAGTAATAAATCTAAGTCCCGTAGCAGCGCTAGGACTAGGACGCGACTCGGTACCGGTACCCACACACAGTCAGTTTCGGAAACTAATTCACAAACTGCTACCGAAGATAATGGGTGATCAGTAACTAATCGGGTAATTATCTGAATATATTATAGGTTTACTAGGATGAACATTACCTTATCCTTGTTTAAAAGTGCACTGTATGTTCTACATGTTTATATTTTCAGTACAGGGCTAGTCATTCAGTCAGTGGTGTCGGGTTCACAATTAAAAGAAACGGTTTTAGTAAAGTAGACTTCTCTTTCTTTTAATCATCTCATGTCTGTCTCATTTCTAAATCCTCACACCTCCATCTCTAACCATTCTCGCCCCATCTTACCATCCCTTCCTACTCCTGCTTGCAGATCATGTCATTTTTGTTTCTCAAAGCTCGAACTTACCGATCCAAAATTTTTGTGTAGTCAGTGTAATAATATTTTCCATATACCATGCGGCACATGTCTCTCTGCTCAAGAAGTTACTACCACACAATGGCCTTTAATATGCTACAATTGTCATTGTGACACTTTTCCATTCTCTTTTATCCACGTAAATGATTCTGATGTGTTTGAACCAACCCATGGGGATGGGTCTACTCCAACCCCGGAGGATGACCTATCCACATCGGGTATCTTATACCAACCATTTAGAAGCTTAGACCCCGATAGTAATTTAATTAATTTAAATATTGACAAAGGTTATTATTCAGAAGGTAAATTTAATAGTGAATTCTCTAACCTAAAAAAATCACCATCGCTATCCATTTTTAACTTGAACTGTAGGAGTCTATCATCCAATTTATCCGCTATAACTGATTTTTTATTGACTATTAAATCTCAATTTGACATTCTGACATTCACTGAAACCTTTGCAACTGACGACGACTGTATTGACCCTATAAAACTGGACAAATACGGATATGCTGACCCCTTTCTAGACAACAGGACCACTGGTAAACTCCACAGAGGTGGCGCTGCGATTTATGTAAATAAATCACTTGACACGACCGAGCGGGTTGACCTAAAAATGCCGGGCCTTGAAAATTCATGGATCCAAGTCTCCCGCCTAAACTCAAAACCACTTATAATAGGCTCTATATACCGCCCCGATCCAGTCCATCTTGATACTTTTCTCCCTAGTCTAGAAACTACATTAAAGAATCTAACTGACCACAAATACGATGTAATAATTACAGGTGATTTTAACATAGATCTACTAAAAGCGATGGAACTCAAGCCCAAACAATATATAGATTTAATTAATTCATATGGTTTCGTTCAGCTTATTAATCAACCCACACGTGTAACTCCTTATTCTGAAAGTCTTATCGATCATATTATTACTAACATTACTACTTCATTTTCCTCGTCAGGTGTTTTTCAATTAAAAATAGGCACTACAGATCACTTTCCGACCTTTTGTATTTTTCAAAAATATTCAGTTCACTTTAATCCCCAAAAAAACCGCACTGTCTTTGACTTTTCAAAATTTAACTCTCCCAAATTTTTGAGAGATAAGAAATCACCAGCTTCGTGGTCGTACTCATCACCAAATATACCACCGAAAGAAAAATTTGAGTGTTTCTATAGCAACCTATCGGATATATGTACTAAACATATTACAAAAAAAACAATCCCCACCCAGAAAGTGCCGCATAAACCTTGGATGACCAATAATTTAATAAATTGCACAATAAAAAAAATAAATTGTATAAGGCTTATATTAAGTCACCATCGGAGTCCAACCATAGAAAGTACAAAATTTATAGGAATCAATTGACCTCAACTTTACGTTCAGCTGAGAAAACTTATTATTCAACGCAATTCAAACAAAACAGTAATAACCCGCGTAAAACTTGGATAATTATAAATAGCGCACTCAATAAATCTACTAAATTAGCTACACCTAAAAAAATTAATATTCGTTCAGGCAGTGCTACAGAAACCGTTACAGATCCAACGCGTATTGCAACCATCTTGAATAAGCACTTTTCTTCTATTGGTCCTACGCTAGCCAATGAAATCCCGCGCTCTATACGCTCACCACTTAGGCACATTAAAAATAGCAGATCTAATTCATTTTCCCTCTCCGAAACTTCCCCGGTAGAAGTCCAGTATTACCTGTTACACTTAAACCCTAACTCTGCTTCTAATGACAACTTTCCGACTAAACTTTTACGGCTAGCGGCTGAACCTCTATCTACTCATCTAAGTTATTTAATAAACCTATCAATCTCCCATGGCTTCTATCCAACAACTCTCAAGTCCGCTAAAGTTATTGCTTCCTTCAAAGGGGGCGATCCTACCGACCCCAATAACTTTAAGCCAATATCAATACTACCTGTATTAACTAAGATATACGAACAAATAATTGCCTCTCAACTCCAGTCTTATATTACTAAATTTTCTATCCTTACGACATGTCAATATGGTTTTAGACCTAAAACTTCAACTTCCCACGCTTTACTTTCTGTGCTAGAACACATCCGCAAAGCACTAGATGATAAACATTCTACATGTGCAATATTTATAGACCTTAGGAAGGCCTTTGATACTCTCAACCACAAAATCCTATTAGACAAACTCGATGCATACGGTATCAGAGGCCTTCCTAATCAACTAATAGAAAGTTTTTTGTCTAACCGAACACAATCAGTTGTTATTGACGACTGCTCATCCCCCCTAGAACCTATAACTTGTGGTGTTCCGCAAGGATCTACCCTGTCACCACTTCTATTCCTACTCTACATTAATGACCTTCCTAACGCCACTAACCTAATATCTACTCTATTTGCGGATGACACTACTCTTGTTCACGCTTTCAAGACCTCTGGCAGTTTAACCCACCAAATCTATATGTCTTCTAGGTTATAAATCTACTCCAGCCTATGACAAGTATTGAACATCGATATTTCTAACATTAGTCGAAGCCAGTCTGTGCGCAACCATTCACCCGCTGGATATACCTGGGAGACTGGATTCGGATGCCTTAATTTGATTTGATTGCGGTGCAGGCCTACCGTACTATTCGATTGATCGTTAATATATAATCACTGACAAATATTATTCACTTTCGGGAAATATTAGCAGTTCCTTTAGGACGTGGCGCTCTATCTATTTAAACAGAGCTATGTCTTACACTATACACAACAGATGTCTTATAAATCACCAAAGTGCATTCTTTAGGAAATGCTTTGTTATTCAGTCAAGCACACATAGACTATTGCACACAACCGCACACTGAATTGCCGATATTTACTGATTTTAATCATATATAAAGAGAATAACAACCGACATTTGTAGGTCCTATTAGATAGCATTGAACTCACTACAGACCACGGTAAGGTATGTCGCAATTGCTATATGTAACCTGTCTCTCTAACCTTAGTGTATCAAGAAGATTGGGGTTTCGGATCGTTATCAATATTCTTCCCAATAATGATATGTAAACGAACGATACAATTAATAACACAGTAAATAGCAGTAAAATGCGGTGAAAAGCAGTTTTAGTCAGTATGGTGCAGTGTGTGTGATCTGCTGCTGATCTGTCTGATAACAGTTTGATGATTTTATAATTAAGGACGTTTCGATGTTAGAAAAATCAAAAACATTCCACAGCGATGTTCTTAATGCTGGGAAAAACGTCACAACTCCCTATCTTGTGACTCGAGGTACCTTTTACCCACAAAGAGGTAATCTCTGATTGGCAAAACTCCAGATTCTAAAGATTCCATTCATGTATGTATTGTGTAGCCCTCAGTCTACACAGGCTCCATAGCCGCCCACACAGGCCTACATCGCCGTGATTGGCCGTAACACAGCTCTGAATACAGTTCGGATTGGATGGTTGAATGGAAAGAGCAGTAAATAAGCCAACCAGCGCACGGATTATGCTACTAGAAGAGTAAGGGTTTAGAGTATTTGGGCTGCCGAGGGAGAAACTGGATTACAAATGGAAAAAGCCAGTTATATCCCACAAAAGCTTTTACACCGCTCCCAGAAAATGGGATTTAATTATATAAAATATAAAAAATCACAGTTTCTAAAATATAAAAATACTATAAACAGTTAGTCTTTCTTACGCGGACGGCGTTTACGCAGTTTCTTGAGGCTAGCAAGAGTCTTCCTCTCTTTGGGGCGAGCCACTTTACTAGGAGGGCTATAACTCCTGGGTGAAGGGTGCAATACAATTGCATCGGAAGGTTTAGGATTACGGTCGGTATATCCACCGGTCGAGGTACCTGGTTGATCGACATCAACATCGGTGGAGCGAGGTCTAACGGCCTTTAAAGCGCGTTTGAGTACAGCAGCTTCCACAGGTCCCTGACGAGTCGTCTGGACAATGGCGGTGGGTGGACCGCGAGTGGTGAGAAACTTGCGAGGTTTAATGGTTCTTTCTAGTTCGCGTTCTCGGGCTCGATACTCGTAGGGCCGTCGAGATTCTTCCTGTAACTCAGGGTGCGAGTTGATAAATGAATCGCCATACTCAGGGTCTTGGCGTATGAAATTAATCAAAGAGTATGAACTAATATCGTTGGGATTGACGTTCCTAAGATATTTTCGAACAAATTTGGTGGAAATACACTCACCAACACGCTTCATTAGTTCGTAACTCGGTACGCGTGTTTTTTGTTCCACAGACGCAAACAGGTAAGGATGGAACGCGTAAACTCCCTCGTAGGCGCGTCCAGGATAATAGCGATGGCGTGCCTCACAATGTAAATCCGCGTTCGCTTCCCAAGCTCGGATGTAGCGCAGGGTAATCATCTCATCCACACTTTCCAAATCGCGGTTGAAAGGGCAATCAAAACTGGCATGTCCTTTAAGTTGGCAATGATGGCATTGAGTCATAAATTGGGGGCAGACTGCGAAAATGTGCGAGTTATTGAGTCTGCAATACGCACAATAGATCTCCATCATCGGTTGTTCATGGAAATAGGAACAAGGTACATCTGAGTCTATAGGGGTAAAATGATCTCGCGATGCGCATAATCGGCAACGTTTTCGAGTAACATAGTTGGCATGCCGATAATCATATGCGGTGAGACGTTGCGGACCTTGATACCATTCTAAAATATAGTCGTTATCACTGTTCCGTGGTGTTGTAGGTTGAATCTCCTCAGATTCTAAGCATATTGGTTCATCTTCCAATTGTATAGCCGAAACAGGTGCGGAAGTCTCAGTAAGCGAACCCACTGTCTGAATCTCCATGACAGAGTAACCTGTCTGTATTCGAGGTCTTTGTATAACAGATGAATGTAAGTTCTGTGTACAAACGTCTTTGAAAATGGCGAATCCCGTACTGTCTAATTTCTCCGCAGCTGAGTCTCTTAGGCTGAGCTTAGTCAGAGCGCGGTCCTTAAACTGGCTATCAACATTACGGAACGGAGTGAGGAAGCGCCTGAAACATTCAAAGCGGATGAATTTATTGTGTTCATCTAGCTTGGCGAGTTTGGTTCCAAGCATCAAGGGATGAGCGCGTATGGTACGACTGCACACATCGGCTAGCCAACCGGCAAGTGCGGAGTTTTCAAAGATCGTGTATATAGCTAAAGATGGACGAAGAGGAACACTCATAAAGCTATACACGGCACCAGGTGCAGTTAGTGGTCCATCAAAGTATAAACGAGAATAATGATCTCCGTATACTTGTTGGTATTTAATAGGATTTCCGACCTTGAAGTTCCATCCATATTCTTGAAAGGCAAGATGTCCGATGGAGGTTCGTTGGACTTTAGTGATGTCACTGGGTGTATCCATATATATTGTACGAAAGAAACCTCGGCCTTCTGCCCAGGGAGCAATTAGCTGCGTATCAACAAAAGGATATGGGATATTCTCCATGTTTCGAAAGTCATTTTGGAGATCTCCATAAACAGCTGAGCCAATTTTAATGATTCTTTCGTTGAATAACATCTCGAGTACGGGCTGTGGTAACATCGATCCATCTATGCCCATAGCCGGTTTGCGCTCGGTGTCGATGACGTATTGTTGCGCAAGTTCGAGTTGACCGTGTCGGAGTTTCTTTTGAATCTCGGTAAGGGTCTCGAAAGAATAATCGATCACATCGGAACACGCTCGAGTAAATACATGGGTGGAACCAGCAAGCCCTCGTATATGGATCATACGCGTGGTTCCAAGTTCTCCAACCGGAACGCTACCTTCGTTATCGTAAGTGACAACTCCGTACATCTCGATAACGTTAAGAGTCTCATTCCATTCTTTAGTGGCGTTTTCTAAAGTCATTCCCACTGGATGCCACAAGATAGCGCACTCGTTAGCATTAGGTAGATCTTTATACTTTAAATATTGTGTAGAATATGTTTCCGCATCTCCATATCGTTGTATTCTTTCCTCCTCGAAGAGTACATCGAGATTCCAATGAACTAATCGAGTTTTAATAAATCCATCGAGATTATACGGAGTTATTGTCTCTTTTTCTATTCTGGAAACATTATAAGGTTTATGAAATGAGTTTACTTTCACTAATTGATCCAGATGTTTCTGTAGTTGTTCGAGTTCGACAAGATCTAAAGGATTTATTAGTGGTAGAAACTTCAGACAATGTGTAGGATCTTCAGGCTTTATCGTATAATATTGAGCTAGATTGATATAATAAGGATGATCTTTAATTCCATAAAATGAATTCGGTAAAGGTCTAGCATGCATGTTAACTTCGTGTACCATACGACGGACAAGATCGGCTCTATTGTCCGGAGGTTCGACGAGTATACCATCTACACGAGCGGCCTCGATCGGCGGACGTTGCAACATGGGAGCGTCAGCGATAAGCTCTTGAGATTGGAGGTTAACATTAACCGGTTGAGGCTGTACTTTGGTGAAGAGTTTGTCTCCGAAATGGGGAACCATAAATGGGTGGATAATAGTTTTAGAATGGAGATCTGTCATAAGGACTTGCGCTTCTGGCTGGGCTAAAGCTGCTTCTTCTCTCTCATCTATTTCAAGATGTTTCTCCTCCATCTGAATTTCTTCCGCCCGTTGCTGTAAACGCTCGTCGAGGAACTCGTGTAGAGAATAAGTTCGTCCACGCTCAATGTCTTCTTCGAGGTTCTGTATTTCTCTATCAAATTGGGGTAAAGCTAATTCTTTAACCGCTTGTACTTGTTGCTGCAATTTGCGTTTCTCTAGAAAATCATAAGTTCCTTTACCAATTTTCTGTCGAATGGCTTCTAACGCATTTCGTACAACACTCTCTTCGACTTCGGTAACGGGTTGGATCGGAGTTAAACCTGGACGGTTGTATGGATTAAACGGCGATATTATATGGCCGCGTCCCAATCCGGCTAAATAAGGTTGGCGAATATCTAGCGAACCCACCACTGGAGTGCCGCCGATTAATTGTTCGGGCAACATAAGATCTTTAAACATTGCATACAGTTCAGGGGGATCCGTTATACTATTAGGATCAAGCATTTGAGGCCTTACCAAGGCATGAGGAGGTCTGACCGAGTATTCCGGAACTCTGATCATCGGTTTATTCAAGGATCGTTTGAGCCGAACAAGCGCAGGGGATACGTCAAACAAGTTTCTCTTGAAACTTGAAACTTGAATATCGCGTAAAGCTGTGTTTAGCGCAACGTCTCCTCGGATGTTTATGTCTTTCCGTATGCTGATTGGGTCTAGGGCATTCATCGCAATAATACCAAAGACGCACATCCTGCAGGGGAAACGCGGGTGATCGTTCGCCAGTTTTACAATATTCCTCCATCTGTTCGAAACTATCCGGTATAACAGGCAGCGGGCGATCGGAGGTAAGATACATCATGGTGAAATAGAGTCGTTTGAGTTCCATCATAGGGTCATGATGTATACCTTGAGGATATCGAGTTTCTAGGTTTTGTTAACTGGCAATATTGAGATATGTTTCTCTCAAGAATTCCAGATACTCGTTGAAGTTGCTGCGCTTATCTGGTTCTTCAACATCCTCTCTTTCGAGTCGGTTCCGAATAGAGTTCTCGTGTTCTATTCTCGGTTTATCGTTACGACTACGTTGGGCATGGTATTTAAATAAAACCATTTCCCTTTCGGTGTCTACATCGTTCGTATCGTGTAAGTCGATAGGATGACCAGTAGTGAGAAAGTCCATATATGTACCATCACGATTCGTGTAATGAGCGGTGAATTTTCGATAGTCTAATTCACGCGTAAGTTGCTCCTGGGACATTGGTGGTTCAATATAACGACCATCGTCCTCCGTAGTAGTTGGACTAGCATCACTGCGTATCAAGCTATCAACAAACTCTTGTAAAGGTAGAGTATATCTCTCCCTGATACCAAGATCATCTTCTATCAACTCCGTCATATCGGTTATACGAGTTTATTAATATGATAATAGTTTATGTGTTTTACGCTAGCGGGCGTCGCTGCCTACTCCCCGTCTCAGCCCCCGGACAGTACGAGATTCTCAGCGCCGATGTACCGTCGTCACTGTGTTTTCGCCAACGTTGTAGCTACACAATGACAATGATAATCGGCACAAGTCACTCGCCTGTCCGTCCCAAAGGCTTGGATTCACTTCAGGTTCTTTCTGGAGAGTTAGGGTTACTTTCACAATTGCGACTTGCTACTGTAAACACACTTTTAGTAGTAACATTCGCCTATAAACACACAAATTCCATACAAATGTCACAAATTGTACGCATACAAGCCATTTATCTGTTAGTCAGCGCCTTCCAGAATGTCACGTTTTGTTATGTATCCTTGGATACTAGCAGTGTGCTATTTATTCCTTATGCTATGCAATGGGGCAAGCTTTCTATTGTTCTTTTTAACTTGCTTCTAATTCTAGTGTGGGTGTTACTATGGTGACATTATGGAAAGCTAGCGGTAGAATTAGGGTTTTTTTATTATTATATCTCTTTTATTTGCTAAAAACTCATTCAAATATATATTTGCACGAGGCAGTTAATACATACAGTATTTACTGATAATTATAAGCAAATAAGCGTCACAGGGTTCCAGGTAACAGCTAGGCTGCACCGTGTACAGTACAAATATACAGTATGAGGAATCGAGTAGGCCTACAGTACAATCATTATTACATTACATCTACAGTATAATAAATAATGTTCTATTAATTGGCGGCAGTCACAGGTGCAAATCCGCTAGGTTGCATCCTCATGGCTATATTTCGATAGGAACTGTTTTTTTAACTTTGTTTTGAAATATTTTAGTTTTGTAATTTCTTTTATTTTAATTGGTAGTGCATTCCATAATTTTATAAGATTCACGAGTAAACTTTCATGTCCGTATCTGTTTCTAGTTTTAGGTATGATTATGTTTTTTGTTCGATTGTTTAGTCTAATGTTTATTTTGGGTAAAAAAGGATGGTCTAATGCTTTAAATGGTTCTGATAGGTTGTTTATGTATTTAAAAAAGTATATTAATCCGAAATATTCTCTTACAGCTTTTAGGGTTGGTATTTTGGCTTTTTCTCGTAGTTCAGTTCCTGTTGAGTCCCTAATCCGTTTCCCAAAGATAGTTCGTAGTGCGTAATTTTGTACTTTTTCAAATTTGTATAGTATTTCCTTGTGTCCGTATTTATCATGTAGTGGGACTAATAGTTGGTTACAGTAAAGATGGTACGGCAATGTTAGTGCTTTTAGTAGTTGTAATTTTGTTTTTATTGTTAGTTGTCCCTTTATTGAGCGGAGGCAAGATATACTGAGTGTCATTTTCTGTATTGTTTTAGTTATATGATGGTGCCATTGTAGTTTTTTATCTAATTCTACTCCTAGGTATTTAACCGTGGTTGATTGTGAGATCGGATCTTTTGTTCCTATGTCAAGATTTATTTCGTCTGTATTGAAGTCAGTTGATGTCTGTTGTTTTGGTGATAGTAGTAAGAATTCAGTCTTGGAGTGGTTCAGTTTCAAGTGATGTTGCACAAATGTTTTGTTTAATAGTATAATTTCGTTTTGTAGTAATTTTGCAGCCAGCTGTGGATTTGTGCCTGTAGTGTATATTACTGTATCGTCTGCGTATTGAATGATAGTTGAAGATTTTGCTGTATCTGGTATGTTGTTTGTATACAATGTGAAGAGAAGTGGTGCCAGTATTGTTCCTTGTGGTAGGCCACAGATTTCCGTTAACCATGGTGATGTTGAGTTTTCTAGTTTTACTCTTTGTCGTCTATCAGTCAAATAATTTTTTATAAGAAGTTGAGATGTGGAATGAAAACCTAACGTTGCAAGTCTGTGTAGTAATATTTGTCGGTTTACTGAGTTGAAGGCCTTGCTGAGATCCAGGAATGCTATTGCAATGTAATTATTTTCGTCAAGCTTTTTTCTCCAGGATTCTGAGAGATATGTTAGTGCGTCAACAGTTGAAAACCCTTTTCGGAATCCAAATTGCTTAGAATAAATTATTTTGTGTTTATTTATATAATGTATAATTTGATTATAAAGTACTCGTTCAAATATTTTAGCAAATGGCGTAGTCATTGCGATAGGTCTGTAATTTGTTGGTTCATGTGGATCACCTGATTTAAATATGGGAGTGATATTTACAAGTTTTAGTTTGTCTGGAAAAAGTGACTTGGTGATACATTGATTTAATATGTAAGTTAATTGATATGTTATATGCGGGGCTATATTCTTGATAATTTTTATCGGTATTAAAGATGGTCCACTGGATTTTTTCGCATTTAAATTATTTATGATGTTGTATACGTCTGATGATGTTATACATTGGAAGGAGAAAGTATCCTTAATGTTTGTTCCTACTACCGTTACTCCAAGTGTTTTCATATTTGCATCAACGCTAACATTTTTGAAAAAATTTCCTAGTTCGATATAAGTTCTATTAAATATTTCTACAATTTTTTTCTTATTTGTTGTTAGTGTTCCTAGATTTTTAATGCAATTTATTTTCGACTGTTTTCTTTTGTTGTTTAAGATTTTATTTATTAATTGCCATCTAGATTTACTGTCTTTTGCTTCAATATATTTGTGTTTAATATAAGAATTTTTTAATTTTGCATTTAGATTGTTGAATTTATTTCGTAGTAATTTGTATTCTGAATAGTTTGCATTTGTCTTGTTTCTTCGCCATTCTAGAAATTTGTTATACTTTTTTGTGCGTAATTGTTCCAATTCAAGTGTTGACCAATCGTCATTTTTATAATTTTTTATTTTTTTGTTAGTTATTAATTTACGTTTTATTGGTGCATGCCTATTTAAAATTTGTATTATTAGTTGTTCAAATATTTCGAATTGTAGATTGATATTGTTTTGACTATAGAAATTCCCCCAGTAAATTTTCGCTATGTCTGATATGAATCTAGATTCTTCAAAACTAGAGTAATCTCTGTATTCTACCCACTGTTTACTGTCATTTTTTGCAGTCCTTAGTTTGTAGTCTATTTTGATTAAAGTATAATCGTGATCGGAAAATTCACACGGGAAAACTTCGTTTGCTGTTATCTTTCTTAGGTCTATATTAGTGATAACTAAGTCTATTAAAGTTGATGATTTTTTTGTTGTTCTTGTTGGTTTGGTAGTGTTAGTTAAAGTTAAATTATATAAGTTAAGGATATCAAATAGCGTTTTTTGTTTTGGATTTGTTTTAGCTAATATATTGATATTTAAATCCCCCTGTATGACAATACATTTATTTGGTTCCAAGATTTGGGCATTTTCAATTTCCTCCGAAAATTTGGGAAAGAATGTTGCATTATTATATTTTGGTGGTTTGTAAAGTGTACATATTAAATGGTCATCTATTTCTATCCATATTGATTCTATGTTTGTAGATTTAATGTCATTCCTAATTCTACTTTGCAAATTAGCTGGAACATAGGTTAGAACCCCCCCGCCTTTCCTATTTCTCCTATCCTTGCGGTATAAATTGTATCCCGGAATTGTGACTGGTTTGTCACTGTTATGTCGTTTGAGCCACGTTTCAGTCACTGACACTATAACATTCCTGGATCCCAGCAAAGCAAGGCGTAATTCGTCGATATGTTTTATTAAGCTTCTTGCATTAATTTGTAGAAGAATGAGACCATTTTGATTTTGATTTAAGTATGTCCGTATGTCCTGTATGGGGTCATTTTTGGTTGACTGTCCTGTGTTCTTATCTACAGTCGGTCCTGGGTTTGGGTGAATATCTCCGGATCGTAATAGTAATGCGTTAACAGTAAGAGAAATAATTATCACAAGGTCTAGTAATGTACGTCTGTACAGTTGAATACATGCAATATTAGATTTTAAGATACAATATAGTAGTTGTCTGTTTATTTTATTTTTGTTTATTAAGTACGTATAGTTTCTTGTATGTGGCTGTTTGGTAGCTATGTAAAATGCAATAATGTTGTTAGAGTTGTAATTGTACATTATATAGGATATGCTATTTGGAGTTATTATCTGAACTGCAAGTATTTGTAAGATAATGTTTTTGCTTTTGTTATTGAATTGAGGATCAGACCACATAAATCTGGAGAAAATTAAGTAAGCATTTATAATATTAAAATATTGTTTAACATTTTCAGAGTTACATGCCGCGGATCTGCTCCCGTGACGGCCAAATAGTAATTTCACATTGTTTATTTGAACAAAATATATAATTATCAAACTGAAAATAATTCTGATCATACGGTATCTATATTTGTCGTTGCGGGTAAACTTGAAATAGTGAATTCTGCCCTTCCCCCTGTGACGACTGTATTTTAAGTAATTATTTATTATTGTGTACGCGTATAATATTGCAATAGGTAAAAACGCAAGTAGTACTAGTGCAATTACAGTACAAATTAAGATATAGAATACTGCTAGTAAAATCACAAATGATGTCAAAATAACGATTAATAATGTTATCTTAATATAATTTGTATACATTGATATTAATAAAAGCATAAAAATTGCTGTTAAGTATGATAATATTAGAGATTCTGTAAATATGAAAAATAATTGATTATACATGTAGTTGCTCAAATTAAAATCAATATCACAAATGCTGATTGAGTCATTAACTAATATAGTATCTTTAGTCAGTGTGAATAATAATATTACCATAAAAATATTTAAAATATTGAATGCTGTATTTTAGTCATTGTGGTTTAATTGGGGTGTTTGTATGCATAAATAATATATTGATTCAGGCATCTATTGCCTGTAAAAAATGTATTAAAGCCCCTATTACGCGTTTATTGCACCCGGTAGGTTTACTAAGAGTGGTATCCACTAGAACTGTTGACTGTACCTTGGACTGTCGGATGGCACTCGGCTGAGGTTTTGGGTACGATCCTGGCTGAGGTTCCGGTTGGGAACCACGATGAGGTTCCGGGAAGGAATGAGGCTCGGGATCATGGAAGGAACCACGCTGAGGTTCAGGGTAAGAACCACGCTGAGGTTCCGGGTAGGGACCACGCTGGGGTTCCGGGTAGGAACCACGCTGAGGTTCCGGGTAGGGACCACGCTGGGGTTCCGGGTAGGAACCACGCTGAGGTTCCGGGTAGGAATGAGGCTCGAGTTCATGGGAGGAACCACGCTGATGTTTAGGGTAGGAACCATGCTGAGGTTCCAGGTAGGAACCATACTGAGGTTCACGGTAGGAACCACGCTGAGGTTCACGATAGGAACCACGCTTAGGTTCATGGTAGGAACCCCGCTGAGGATCCGGGAAAGAACCATGCCGAGGTTCCGGGTTGGAACCACGCTGAGGTTCCGGGTAGGAATCACCCTGTGGATCAAGGAAGGAACCACGCTGAAGTTCCGAGTAACCTGTCCCGGTCCCCGGCTGATATGCTGAAGACGGAGGCTGTCTGAATCGTGAGTTACCATTGTTTGGGTTGTATGGTGTCTGTATGAGACCCGCCTGATGTGTTGGCATCGCGTTGGGTAGCCGCCACGGCGCTGGCCGCGAGTAGATCACCGGTCGAGTCGGAATGTCGCCTGTGGTGGAATTATCAGGAGCTCGATCACGCTCAGATTGCGGTCTTACCTTGTCGATAATAGATCGCACTAGTAGGCGAATATTGCTTTCTTTAATGTGTTTATTGTCATATAAATGAGTAAGTAAAATGTTCGAATGATCAACATATGTGCAGTTATTCTTACTCGTTATTCCACTGATCAACTCATTTAGTTTATCCACCTCCTTGTCTTTTCTACATAGTACCGACGATACAACTACATGACACCTCGGCCATGTTTCCTTTGCAAACTTTACTCCATTTTCTATATATTTACACACCTGATGGGCCGACTCCTTGTCGAAGTCATTAGTTCCGGTTAATATAAACACAGAGTCGATGTTTTTGTGTTTGTCCGACGCGGACTTTAATACGGATTCTATTTGAGCCGCTTTGGAGCACGGTACCATCTTGGCGTCTCGACGTATTTTTCGGGGGTATATATATTTTCTGTTGCTGTCCATCACCAGTAGGCAGCGTATATCCTCGTATTTGGATGGATTTTGTGCGGTGAATGGAGGGGAGCTAGGTTGATTTGTAACTTCGGTGCTATCATGGTGCTCCGGTTCCCTTACCTCGGGTCCGGTATTCACCTCAGCCTGTTGCGAGTCTATAGGCAACTCTACTACCGATTGATTTCCATCGACCTTTGTCTCCTCTGATTGAGTCTTATTCGACAGCAGGTCTACTTCACTAACCGTATCGTAGTTGGGTAGATCTGTTTGCGTCCCATTTGCATTTCCAGGAGTTAAGGTTAACTTACTTTGCTCCTGACTTTCTTGTTTGTTGTCCATATTATTATCGTTTGAAGTATTGTTGCCTTCTTCCAGTAAATGTACGCGATCCTGTAGTTTCGATATTATCTTCATATTGTTCCTATTGGTTTTAAGCAACTGTCCCCATTGTAGCTCCAGTGTTTTCATCCTCTGGTCTAGATCTATGTAGTTTGTAGGCTGTGTAGCAACATTGGAATGTGGATCTGGATATGCATGTTGAGTCATCATTTCGTCGCCGCTTTCGCTGTCTGTATCCGAAACATTATTACGAGAGAATGTGACGGTGTCATTCAGCGGCACTGCGACCTCGAATTTGTTGACATAGGAGTCATCCGGACTTCCGACGCCGACATCCGCTATCAGTGGATCGTCACCGCTGATGTTGACTGATCCTATAGGTATAGGCCTATAGGAAATAGGGGCTGGAGATGGGCTGGGTACCGGTAGGCGTAGGTCTAGATTTTGGTACTTTCCTGGGGCAGAGTTCCGTCTACCAGTACCCGTAGGCCTACTTGTACATGATTCCCTAACAAAGCGTACCTGCGCGTGTTCATGTAGTCGCTGTACAAAATCGTTTCTTGAACCAGTTGTTTCCATACCAAGTCTAGTTAATTCGGCCTTCAGATCCGGTACAAACCATTCTTCATAATTTACAAATCCGGTATCGGTACCGGTATCGGCGGTTTCAAAAGTATCGGTATCCGATGTGCTGGTTAACTCTAATCGCGATCTTTCGCGATCCACTGTTGCCGCCATTTTAGACGATCGTTGATAATAGCATCAATCAGATGGAAGAGTCAGTCTTGCAGTCAGTCAGTGCTTCAAATTTTAGTTTTTTAGTTTCAGTAATTGCAAAACAGGCTTTACAGGGTTTACTATATCAGGCTACCGGTTACTGCTGTACTGCTAAATACCGGTATTCACCTCAGCCTGTTGCGAGTCTATAGGCAACTCTACTACCGATTGATTTCCATCGACCTTTGTCTCCTCTGATTGAGTCTTATTCGACAGCAGGTCTACTTCACTAACCGTATCGTAGTTGGGTAGATCTGTTTGCGTCCCATTTGCATTTCCAGGAGTTAAGGTTAACTTACTTTGCTCCTGACTTTCTTGTTTGTTGTCCATATTATTATCGTTTGAAGTATTGTTGCCTTCTTCCAGTAAATGTACGCGATCCTGTAGTTTCGATATTATCTTCATATTGTTCCTATTGGTTTTAAGCAACTGTCCCCATTGTAGCTCCAGTGTTTTCATCCTCTGGTCTAGATCTATGTAGTTTGTAGGCTGTGTAGCAACATTGGAATGTGGATCTGGATATGCATGTTGAGTCATCATTTCGTCGCCGCTTTCGCTGTCTGTATCCGAAACATTATTACGAGAGAATGTGACGGTGTCATTCAGCGGCACTGCGACCTCGAATTTGTTGACATAGGAGTCATCCGGACTTCCGACGCCGACATCCGCTATCAGTGGATCGTCACCGCTGATGTTGACTGATCCTATAGGTATAGGCCTATAGGAAATAGGGGCTGGAGATGGGCTGGGTACCGGTAGGCGTAGGTCTAGATTTTGGTACTTTCCTGGGGCAGAGTTCCGTCTACCAGTACCCGTAGGCCTACTTGTACATGATTCCCTAACAAAGCGTACCTGCGCGTGTTCATGTAGTCGCTGTACAAAATCGTTTCTTGAACCAGTTGTTTCCATACCAAGTCTAGTTAATTCGGCCTTCAGATCCGGTACAAACCATTCTTCATAATTTACAAATCCGGTATCGGTACCGGTATCGGCGGTTTCAAAAGTATCGGTATCCGATGTGCTGGTTAACTCTAATCGCGATCTTTCGCGATCCACTGTTGCCGCCATTTTAGACGATCGTTGATAATAGCATCAATCAGATGGAAGAGTCAGTCTTGCAGTCAGTCAGTGCTTCAAATTTTAGTTTTTTAGTTTCAGTAATTGCAAAACAGGCTTTACAGGGTTTACTATATCAGGCTACCGGTTACTGCTGTACTGCTAAATGTTGTCGAACCATCGTATACTGATCTGATTACTGAAAATTGAAAACTGGAAACTGGGTAATTCCAATGCATACAGATCTGGGATGCTATTTAATAGTAATTCTTTAAAGGTCAATATCCCGTTTATACATGATTTTATAAATTTTATCGGCTATTGACTTATACATTGAAGATTCTCACACTCTATCACACTTAATAGGATGAATCTCCGCTCCCGTGATCTATTAATTAATGGAATTTTGGGAATGTTATAAATTGCATAAAATGACAATTTTATTAAATTCATTAAAAGATATGAATTTAAATTTATTCCCGTAAATTTTATTACTTGATAATAAATTGACACATTTTGATTCCAGAACATGTCTGGGAACTAGGATCTTTGATTCTATGAAAATTGTCTTTTAAGAGTATCGGTAAATGCTACGATATCTTAATTCGACTAGAAATTTTAAAGGATCTGAATTTTACAGATTTTGATTTATAGATTTGTAAATATTAAATAATTAATATTTGAGATGGGCACCAATTTATTCCAGAACTTGTCTGGGGACGTTAACCACTGATTCTAGAATTTTGTCTTTCAAGTATATTGGTGGGTGCCGCGATATCTTAATCGACTAGAATTGCAGATGGTCAAAGGGTTTAACAGATTTATTTGCGTTTTATGCTACTGTTATAGGGACATCACGCTACTATATGTATTATTATATATGGTGTGAGAGCAATATCGCACGAAGCAATGTCAGTGTGAAGAGGCAAGTCGTTTCCAAGGTCTACCCAGAGCTTGGTTTAGCCGAGACACGAGGATCTGAACTTTGCATTCCTAATACTCTGCCTACCAATAATACTTGAATATAGTAGTGGCTTTATTGTACTTTAATAAGTACGGACATTTCATCTTACTGTAGTCACGTATTTATAAAATGATACGGACAGTAAGGAAAGAGAAAAGAAATATTTCTTGCCGTCACACTTAATATATAATATAAGTAATTACGTACGTAAGAAATACTAATATATTGCACTAATCTACTAAATAATTGCTAAAATAACATTCTACTTAACCCTATTCCACCTGGGGTTGGGCAGAATCTGCCCAACACTTTTTATTTTTAGAAATTCATGATGATGATTTTTATGTATTATTATGAAATTCATTGACTTTTCCTAGAATTTAATTGGCTTTCTGATGGTAACAAAATACTTTTTTCATCATTTATACTTTTTGTGCTATGATGTGTTTTTCATATCATAGTCACATTTTTTTATTATAATATCTTTATTAGCCTAACTGCTAGAAAAGATTATCCCTGGTTGGATAGTTCCCCTGGTCAACAAGCTAGAATACAACCAATTACGGACCAGGACATTCACTTTGCTGGGTTGTAAAGTTAAATTCAAACACGTGATTGTCTACTGCTTGGATTATTACACATCAATCACATTATTTTCTAATAACAAAATACTAAACTGACAGATAAGCAAGCAATAAGTCTACTAGGATAAAACAACAACCCCCATTGAACCCAGTATATTCCTAATGTAATAGAGCAGACATAAACAGAGGTGAATAAATCTATTCAATAACAGCACCCCTGCAAGGAAAATTTTCACTTGGGATGTCTGGTGCAGAGTTAGGCAGACAGTGGTGTTGGGAGGAGTATGTATAGTATTATCTCATCTTTTTACTATAATGGGTTATCTTTATGATAATTAATTTATATGGATATATTATTTTAAATTATGAATATATAAAACTCAGAACAGATGCATTATATATTTTTCTATAAACCTGCGAAAATTTGGAAAATTTTGATAAAATTATCATTACTTTTTAGTGTATAATACACTGTTGGGCATATTATGCCCAACCCCAGGTGGAATCTCGGACAAAAGAGCCCAGGTGGAATAGGGTTAATTAAAATTAAAGAAAACGATTATAATAAAGTACATAATAATACGTACATAAATATAAAAATAAAAACGAATAATATGGTCACACACCCACTCCATAAGTCGATATATCGTTACGTTATGGAGTCCCTAGATGTTGATTGGATTAGGGAGGTGGTCGTGGGAAGAGTATCTTGTCTTCCATAGTTTCCGGAGAGTTCTCTCGCCCTTTCCAGTAAACATAAACGACCCACCGGGCGATTGAGCTGCTGTGTCTCAAAGACAATTCCCGGTTTCTTGAAGTTACGCCGCATGACGACGAGTTCTACCGATCGCACCAAACCATCGCTCGAGATGTGAGTCTCGATGATACGACCTGTTTGCCACCGCTTTCGTGGAAGATCGGGGTCCACAATAAGCACCATGTCTCCGGCGCTGACGTTTTCTTGCTGCGCAAACCACTTAGTTCGAAGTTGTAGCGTGGGCAGATAGTGTTTTTCGAAGTGGTCAGCGAAACGACGGGATAGCAACTGCATAAGTTGCCAAGTTTGACGGCAGTATTCGTCTCCGTCTGTAATCTCCGATCGTGGGAGCATGGCTACGGGTTTCTTCAGTAGGAAGTGCGCGGGTGTTAGCGCTTCCAGGGAATCGGGACTCGATGAGACTGGCATAAGCGGTCTTTCGTTGAGATAGGCGGCGATTTCCTTCATTAACGTCCGCAAGAGTTCGTCGGTGAGATATGCGCGGCAAGGCACTATAAAGTGAAATGCGGTCTTCACACTTCTAATCAATCTCTCCCAACTTCCTCCCCACCAAGGGGCGTCGGCGGCGTTGAAGGTCCAGCTAGACGCTGTTACTCTTAGCTGATCATCCACCTGTCTTTGGTTCCAATCTTTGACGTAAGCTTTGATTTCATTGTTGGCACCAATGAAGTTCGTTCCCTTATCAGATCTCATTGTGTTACTAGTTCCAAAGCGAGCGATCTGTCGTCGTAAGCTTAATAGGAAGCTGTTGGTAGACAAATCGTTCACAATATCGAGATGGATAGCTCTACAAGTCATACAAACAAAGATGACACACCATCTCTTGACTATAGTTCTAGCACGATACACTTCAATTGGGCCAAATAAATCCACACCGGTATTAGTAAAGGGTGGTTCATAGAAGCTTACTCGTTCCCTAGGTAATTCTGCCTCTCGCTGTGTTAAAGGCCTACTGAATGCTTTCCTACAGGGTATACAGTTCCTAAGAACTTGGTTCAGAGCTCTACGGGGTTTATAGAAATAATAGCGAGTTTGGATTTCGCTAAGAACTCGTTCTCTACCAGCATGGTACAGTTTACTGTGAACATC
Organism: Nemertoderma westbladi; assembly: GCA_032718475.1. Lineage (NCBI taxonomy): Eukaryota > Metazoa > Xenacoelomorpha > Nemertodermatida > Nemertodermatidae > Nemertoderma > Nemertoderma westbladi. The sequence continues at coordinate 44,146 of JAUCBJ010000055.1, read as the reverse complement.
TACAATCATCTTGATTTGTATGTCAAGATTTCTAATGGGTATGGGAAACTTAGTGTCAAAGGATAATGGGGCGTTGTTAAGCCTTCCTCCAACACGTATTAACCCATCTATCATGGTACTAGAGAAACGATCCCTTAAGCGCATCTGTGGATTTCTCAGCAACCGGAAATACTTATCGGAATCCTCATAACATTGTAGGAGTCTCAGTATCTGCTTATTGGTTTCTCCATGCTCCTGGTAACTGATCTTCTCCTTTAGAAACCTGTCGGATATCTTGTACTTGGGAAGATCTTTAGTAACATGGACTGACGCAGATGTTGGTGGAGCATCATCACTATTGGTCGTCTTCGTCCTGGAATAATGATGATGAAAAACTCTCTTTAAATATGTAACGGCCTTACAGAGCCGATTCCAGGAACTATAGTGATGTATAGCTCTTTGCAGGAGGGGTGAGAGTCCTTGCGAGACGTCTGGTATTCCAGAATTCCAATCCCTCTCCCGGATTTCCAAAACAGACTTATTGGTGGCTGTGGTTTTAGGATCCAAAACTTCGTCTCCGGAAGTATGTAGTACAGACAGATCTATCACCTGTTTAAATAACTTCGATTTACTCGCACGGGTTTTAGGTTTGACTTTCTCCGCTCCCTTGGCTTGTCTGATCTCAGCCGTAGTAAGATGAGGAGGCCATTCATCCTCTTCCTTGCTTAGGAAGTCGGGTCCACCTAACCAGTTTGGAGTATCTATCAGTTCTTGTGGAGTTGCTCCTCTGGAGGAGATGTCAGCTGGATTAATCGTTCCTGGGCAATGTCTCCATTGATCCATCTTCGTACGACTAAGTATAATGGCTACTCTGTTGGTAACGAAGACGCTGAACTGACAGACTTCATTGGTTAGATACTCCAAAACGAGTAAAGCGTCGGTCCAATAGACAGTTTTCTCTAATGGATAATCGATCTGTTCTGTTACATTCCGGCCGATTGCTGTAGCGTATAGAGCCGCTTTTAACTCCGCTCGAGGAACCTTCAACTTGTTGTTAATCAAGGCCTTAGAAGTGACCAAGGGGACTTTGATTCCATCTGGAGTTTCTACTCTTAAGTAGGCTACTATACCTATTCCCATATCGCTGGCGTCTCCAAACACATGGAGTTGATAGGAATACGTAGGGAGAACATGACCGAACTAAGAATGGGAAATTATAAAGTTCTCAATTGATTGTAGAGAATCTTCCCATTTCATCCACTTCTTTAAGAGTTCTCCCTTGAGTGGATCATCCCATGAGTGGTTTTCAAGCCACATTTGCTGTACTAAACTCCGAGCAAGCAATATAACTGGGCTAATAAATCCCAATGGATCGAAATAAGTGCTCAGGATACTTAAACAAATCCGTTTAGTCCGCACGGGATTATCTCGCTGTTTTAGCTGGAAAAACAGGATATCCCTCTCCGTGTCCCACTTCAAGCCAAGCGTCTTGGTTTCTGGAAGATCGTCTTTTATTAGGTCTAGGTCTTTCGCTCCTCGGTCTTCTACCGGTATCGATTCCAGAAACTCACGGGAGTTGCTGGTGAATTTAGTCAATCTAAATCCACCTCTTTTCAAGCACTCTACCGTTCCTTTTGCGACATCAATGGCTTCTTCCACTGATGGAAGGGACTTGAGATTGTCGTCCATGTATATATCCCTTTTTATATTATCAATCACCTCTTTGGAGAAGGCGTCCCGGTTATCGTCAGCAGTGGTACGCACTACTGAGCAGGCGTTTGAAGGGCTCGAGATGATTCCAAAGGCCTGGATGGTCATCCAGTACTCCACCGGTTTCTGGTCGAGGTCTCCTTCAGGCCACCACAGAAATCGTAGACTGTCTCGATCTCCATCAAGTGCTTTAACCTGTAAGAACATACCTTCTATATCCGAAGCGAAGGCGATTGAATATTGGCGTAATCTTAGAAGTATTCCCAACAAAGATTGCAATAGGTTGGGTCCTGGCAATAACTCGGAATTCAATGATTGGCCCATATAGAGAGCGGAGCCATCAAATACCACTCGTACTTCATACGGCTTACCGGGTTTGGGGACGTAATGGTGTGTTAAATAGTATGTCCTCTCCATTATGGGTATTCCTTCCGGTACTAACTCCGCATACCCTTTGTCAATAAACTTCTTCAGCTGGGTCTTATACATTTCTTTAGCTGAGGCATTGGCCGTAAGACGTCGATGTAATTGAGCGATTCTTTTCTCCGCCAAGGGTCTGTTGTTAATAAATCTAGGTTCTCGTTTTCGAAAGGGTAGACCGATTTCATATCTACCTTGATCTTTAAGAAAACGGGTAGTTGTCTCCTGGATTTGCTTGGCTCTTTCTTCTTCTACCGATAGGGCCTTATCGTAAGAATTGGGCTCTACAGCCTCCTGAGTAAAGAATCGTACGGCAAGTTCATCCCGAGCCCTCGCATTGTAGTGATCTATCACGTCATTCAACTCGTCGTTATAGTTGATTTGTTTTGACGGAGTGATAAGGTGACATAAGTTAACTTGGGTTTGCCAGGTTTCACTTTCCGTGAGGAGGTCGATGGTATTCTCTTCATCGAAGAGTTGTTGTATATCGTCATTGTCTGAGGAGTATGGTATTCCCTCAGTTGGGTCGTCTCCCTCACTAGTATCATCTTCCCATTCACTCACTTGGCAGACGCGATCTTGTGGCAGTCTTTCTCTGAGCATTCTACGGGAAGGTCCAGTAAGGTACCAACCTACTCTAGTTCTTACCGCATAGGTTTGAAGCGGTTGCGGTTGAGCAGGTCGTTTCTCCAATGTCTCTAGCGCCTCATGCGCGTTTTGACCGATTAGTATTTGTACTCCAGGATAATCGGTGTCGAATCTAGGGATGTTAAGTTGTTGGGCGTGATCATCTTCGTCCCAATTATAAGGTTCCACTTGGCTGGTAGCGAAGTTCTTTATTGCCACCATCTTTACTGACCTTATACTGTGTTCTCCTAGTTTATCCTGGGAAGTGGACAACGCACCTACATAATAGTCGGCAGCTACGGTAGATTTCCAAACCTGCATGATTCCTGACATGTTTAACTTAGTTCGGAATTTAGGTTGTCCATCAAATATGTCTTCGGCTAGATCTTTGTCGATGAATGTTCCTGTGCTGCCAGAATCAAGGAGGGCGTTCACTATATAACTCTTATTAGGTCTGTGAACCCTCAATTGAACTACAGGAAATTCTCGGATTCCTACATTGGAAGTTGGTGTTTTCCAAGATTGTTGTCGTTCAGAAGTAGTTAGTGGGTACTCTGTGTCAGTGTCCTTTTCATACGTAAGTGCTCGATACACTGCGGTGTTTATTAGATAACAGGATTCATTTTCATCCGAGAATTCGTCAGTATAGAATCCTTCCATCTCAGAACTTTGGTCAGTGTCGTTCACATCACTGAATTGGACATGTAGTTCGGACTCACTTACCTGACTCGGACTGTTTCGATCGAATTCAGCGTGCAACAAACTATGATGTTTCGCTCCGCACTTATTGCACCTTGCGTCGGAGTAACATGTTCGCCGTTGGTGTCCTTGTCTGAGACAATTATAACACAACCGCTTATCCCACATGACTTCACGTCTTTCCTTCAATGATTTCTTTAAGAATTCATCACAAGTATTTAGACGGTGCGGTCCGTCACACAACACACATTTAGATTTGATGTTGCTTACCTTAATTGGCGCTGCGTTGTTCAGGTTGTTCACCCTTGTTCTTTCCTCAGGCTTTCTTACATGAATTCTCTTAGGAGACGTAGGAGAAGTTTTTCTTACCTGTTCTTTCCTGTCATTGGTTCGAGACTTGAATTTACTTACATCTTTAGGAGATTTATTGACATAATAAGATCTTTCAGTATCTTTCCCGCTATCCTCTCCTTGAGAAGTCTGGCTTTCGCCGTCGTCGGTATAACATACTGGTGTTACCTTTCTCCTAGCAACGGGTTTCTCACTTACCTTATTTTCCGGGGTCTTTTCTCTGGACTGCTTTAGGAGTTGCAATTTCACTTCTCCATCCAAGAATGACATGAGATCAGCCATGGTAGGGTCTCGTCGTTGTTGTTCCATCATATATAACACTTTCTTATCCCAGAGTGTACCTACTCCACCCTTCGGTAAAGTAGGAGCCATGGCTCCAATAACCATAGAACTCTGATACTCATGAGACTTACCTAGCCAATCTAATTGTCTACAGATCTCTTGAATCTCATCGGAAAACTCTATTATCCCGCTGCTAATAAACTTTCGGGGCGCTACTAATTTTGCATACAAATATTTAGCTATGTTATTCCTATTACCATACCTGATGTTTAGTGTATCCCAAACTTGTCTTAATCCGTCTGGATGTCCAATAAACTTTAACGCCATGGACTTGGGAGATCCTTCCAAGCATTCGATGAGATATCTAAGTTTCTCTCCGTTGGATAGCACAGAGTTCTGTATGTTATCTTTATAATATTCATTAAAAGGTAACCATTTCATCTCATCTCCATTGAACTTGACGATCTCTCACACCTTTACCGCTTGACGGGCTTCGATTCTAGCCATTTGATGCGTGAAACTTTCTTGGGCCATCGTGTTATTTAATATCGAGTTATCGGTATATAAATTTCTCGGATTATTATCAAGTCTATATGGGATATCATTGTCAACAGGTTTATAATTACCCTTAATAGGGTCCACCATAGGAGTTTCCACTTTGCTAGCAGTATAGATGCGTGTAGGCTCCACACCTTGCGCATGAGATACTTCAGACCTAATGGGCTGACACATTGTTACAGAGGGTGGTGGTATACCCTTTTGTAAATTTACTAATTTATCGCGTTCTAGCGCGATACTTTGCTGCACTTCTTGCAACTCTAACCTACTTTCCTTTACGGTTCCCTTTAACTGTTGAACAGTCCCTTCTAACTCTCGGACCTGTTGGGAGAAGCGCACTTGATTCTCCTCCATCTTTCCGAGGAGAATATCCATCCCCCGCCGTCTCTCGTCTACCCAATCAACCGCCGAAGCGGGATTCGCCAACGTCGTAGCGGGCAGACGAGGGACTACGGGCGATATATCCTTTATATTTCGCTCGGAGTCCAGGACCGACACTGTTTCAGGGGCTGCTCCTCTAGGCACGGATAATTTGGTGCTGTGTAAAGGGAATTTAAAGGTAGGTTCTGGGAGTACAGGTGTCTCTATCACCGAAGGGGTGATTTCAAGAACAGGCTTAATTATTTCAGGCTCATCTACTATAGTAGGGAGTCTATTTATGGTAATAATTTGGTCTGTGGGTTCTGTACTACCTACGGCTGTGCTAGCTAATTGTCTTTTAACAGCTGGGGGCAAATCAGGCAATTTATGCCGGTGAGATGTTCTTCTACGTCTACTGAGACGAGATCTATTTCCTCCGCCTTCAGGATCGGTGGTATTGCCTTCCTCCGATGATGTATATCCTTGGCGTTTGGGAGTAGATCGACTCATCATCTGCATTCGACTATCTGTTAACTGTTTATTTATGTTGTCTTGCGTCTCTTGCAGATTTTCCAACTCTAGTTGGCTGGCCTCTTCAGACGCTCTCCGTTCTGCTTCTGCCACTGCCTCCGCCGCTTTTCTTTCCACTTCAGCCGCTGCAACTGCCGTTGCTTCCGCCGCTTTTCTCTCTGCTTCAGCCGCTGCAACTGCCGTTGCTTCCGCCGCTTTTCTTTCCGCTTCGGCCGCTGCAACTGCCGTTGCTACCACAGCTTTTCTTTCAGCTTCTGCCGTTGCCATTGCCACTGCTACTGCTATTGCTTTTCTGTCTTCTATTCGTTTTTTCTTGACTTGTACTTCTTGGGCTCTAGCGATGCGGAGACGTTCATCAAACTTAGCTTGGTCCGCAGCTAACATGTCAGCATCGATTGCGTCCAACACAAGCTTGGCTCCTTCACTATTAGGGTTAAGTCCATCCAGCCGTCTCCTCAACTCTTTGTCCCCTACAAAGCGTTGATAGTCTGACAGATAGATGTCAATAGCATCCCTCTTATGCGGTTTCTCTGCTGTCACTTCACCTTCCACTTGGGAAAAGGTAGCGTCTGTGGATTCTCCAAGTGTTGAGCGCTCATCTAACTGCGATTTCCACGGGGCAGCTCTTTGAACTTGGAGACTCACCCGCTGTAGCCAATTCTTTACGGCAACTTGCAACGACGTGTCTTGCTTTCTTTTCGAAGCCTCCTCAAAGGCAGATAAGATTAGTCGGATTCTTAGAATTTTTTCTCGAACTTGATAAAGCAGCTCTCTCTGCTCTTGAGGTCCTTGTGGTTGTCCAAACAGTTGTTCCTCTAATCGCTCCATAGAGCTGAAGAATCCCTGTACGTATCCGGCTGCTGACCTCTTCCATACAGCTGGATCGATGGTTTCCTTTGTTACTCCCATCCTGTGTATGTCTTCCCAAGCAGCTTCCGATAAGTCAAACGGTAGTTCGGGTCTGGGGAAGCTCCATTGCGACTCGACAATAGACTTCAGTTCTTCCCGTGGATATCCCGCATAACTATCCTTGGTCGATCGCTTACTTCTCGCCCAATCAATTTGGTTATATTATATTAAATATACCAGCTTGTAATATAATTCTTATTATATTTCGTTTATATAAGAAATAATTGTAATATATCAATTATCAATCTGGTGTTCCTCCACTGCAATCAATACCCTGGTGAGTACGGCTGCAGGAAGGATGAGAAGGGGATCCGAATAAACCGTATCCGCTATCTTCGCTTCGCGTTCGGGCGTTAGCTCAACAGTATCCGAACTACTGGAGCTCTCGGGCCGCTGAGAACTAGGTTCTTGGCTAGGAGGTTGCTGCTGTCTGCCAGCTGCTTCTTGATCCCGCTTAACTTGGGCCCGAGTACCGATGATGGACCTACGGTGTTGGATTAGCCTAGGGTCTGATATTACTACAGGAGGGATGACCTTCCTCACAGTAGGAGGTGATCTGAACTTAGGTCTAGACGATTCCACACCCCTATCTGAGTCGCAGATAGTTACATCTAATAAACTGTCTGATAGGTTCTGCTTAGTATCAGACATGTTTGTTTGCACAGTTGAATGTCTACTGCTATATTACAGTCTAAGCAAGTCTAGTAATTCAGTATTAACTGTTAGCCTAGTAATTAATTACCGATACTGGTACTCAATGTAGCGTGATATATATACAATATATTAGAATACCGGTATACTTATAGTATATATATAAGTATTATTACAGACTAGGTTTGTCACAGAATACCGGTATATAATTTTAGCACAAATATATAAATATATAATAGGCCTACCGTGAATACCGGTATACAGCCTACACTTATAGTATATATAAGTATAATTCTGGACTAGAATTAATTACAGAATACCGGTATAATTTCAGCCTAAATTTATAGAAATAAAGATAATAGGCCTATCGTAAATACCGGTATATCAATTATTTTAAATAATTGAATTTCTGAATTTTAGGGGTTACTTGGTTACTTTACTTACTTTATTACCGTTATTTGAGCAGTAGTCCAACTGATATTGAGACCTAATTGTTGTATGACAGGCCTACTATTTATTAATAGATTTAGTTGATTTATATGTGTATATACCCTTTTAATGGGTTTTGTCAATATTTGAAATAAATGTTATTATTTCTGAGAAAGAGTCACTACACAGAAGCTGTGCGCTCTCAGTGAAGTGCTACTTGTTGGACACTAAAACAAATAATTCTAATTTACCTAAGTTACTTAATACTACAAATTACGTACAATTCGGGGTGAGATTACAATCTCTAAATAAACACAAAAAATTACAAAAACACAAATACGAATTTTTAGGGTAATTTTACAAGAAGTCTACAAACCAGCCTAACAAAGGGTTAGAAATCTGGTTATTACAACGGACAGGGTACTACGGTATTTGAAAATAATAAGCAGTTATGTATCACGGAGTGTTCCTACCTGGAAGTTAATTACCGCAGTCTGCCAGAACCAACGTGCCTATTAACCACTTTACAACACAAATATACTGCCTACACACTAATTACCTTCGGAAAGCACTGTACACTAAACCCTAAATTAGGTACGAGTACTTGTACAACCGATAATCAGTAGTTAAAAATACTTGAACAGCTAAAAGAACCACGGTATCTGCTGGAGTGACTGGTGCACAAAATCACCAGTCTTTACCTACGCCGAGCAGCCCTGATGTAGTACCGGGGTTAGTTTAACTATAACGGTATATATAACAAGCACAATTACTGTAGGAATAAACATAGGGATGTGAATGTTGCGAATAATCGCATAAACTCTGAATAATAAATATTACGCTACCCGTACAAACTACTCAAACAAAATACAAACCAAACGCTGGCAGACTACTATCAAGCCTAAATAAATTACAGTATGTGCAGATTCTGAAATGGTTAGTTAGTATGCGTTCTAACCGAGTAGTACGACTTATTCTTTCAGAGGGGGTTTACCTTACAGCTCTGGCTGCCCCAATGTTCCCAACTAGTACTTTATCGGACAGACACTCTACACACACTACAATCCCTTCAGACCTAACAACAGCCAGACAACAATCTAGCCTATAAATTATCTGAATAAGAAATATTACGGTACCTGTACAGACTACACAAACAAAGTACAGACCAAACGCTGGAAGACTACTATCAAGCCTAAATAAACTACAGGACATGCAGACTCCGAAATGGTTAGTTAGTATGCGTTCTAACCTAGTAGTACGACTTATTCTTTAGGTGGGGATTTACCTTACAGCTCTGGCTGCCCCTACTTCCTAACCGTCACTTTATCGGACATACACTCTTCTACATGCACTGCAATCCATTCAGACCTAACAACAATCCGACAACAGTCCAGCCTACAAATTATCTGTACGATCTGAGCAGGGTTACACGCCTTCTGCTCAATATTAGCCTACTAGTAAATAAAACTGACAGAAATAAGTAAAATCTCAATAAAAAACCAGGGCGGGCCCTCCCTGATTTATAAAATGGCCAACCGGTATAATTATCAAAATCGAATAATACTGCTGTACTTGTACAGTTGTAAGTACCGGTCCGGGTGATCAGGCAGTCAGGCCTACAAATTACTGGTCGACCGGTACTTTAGTCTTGATCGCTTACGCCGCAATCAAGATCACAACAAACTGTTATTGTTCGCGCTTTCAAGACCTCTGGCAGTTTAACCCGCCAAATCTATATGTCTTCTAGGTTATAAATCTACTCCAGCCTAGGACAAGTATTGAACATCGATATTTCTAACATTAGTCGAAGCCAGTCTGTGCGCGACCATTCACCCGCTGGATATACCCGGGAGACTGGATTCGGATGCACTAATTTGATTTGATTGCAGTGCAGGCCTACCGTACTATTCGATTGATCGTTAATATATAATCACTGACAAATATTATTCACTTTCGGGAAATATTAGCAGTTCCTTTAGGACGTGGCGCTCTATCTATTTAAACAGAGCTATGACTTACACTATACACAACAGATGTCTTATAAATCACCAAAGTGCATTCTTTAGGAAATGCTTTGTTATTCAGTCAAGCACACATAGACTATTGCACACAACCGCACACTGAATTGCCGATATTTACTGATTTTAATCATATATAAAGAGAATAACAGCCGACATTTGTAGGTCCTATTAGATAGCATTGAACTCACTACAGACCACGGTAAGGTATGTCGCAATTGCTATATGTAACCTGTCTCTCTAACCTTAGTGTATCAAGAAGATTGGGGTTTCGGATCGTTATCAATATTCTTCCCAATAATGATATGTAAACGAACGATACAATTAATAACACAGTAAATAGCAGTAAAATGCGGTGAAAAGCAGTTTTAGTCAGTATGGTGCAGTGTGTGTGATCTGCTGCTGATCTGTCTGATAACAGTTTGATGATTTTATAATTAAGGACGTTTCGATGTTAGAAAAATCAAAAACATTCCACAGCAATGTTCTTAATGCTGGGAAAAACGTCACAACTCCCTATCATGTGACTCGAGGTACCTTTTACCCACAAAGAGGTAATCTCTGATTGGCAAAACTCCAGATTCTAAAGATTCCATTCATGTATGTATTGTGTAGCCCTCAGTCTACACAGGCTCCATAGCCGCCCACACAGGCCTACATCGCCGTGATTGGCCGTAACACAGCTCTGAATACAGTTCGGATTGGATGGTTGAATGGAAAGAGCAGTAAATAAGCCAACCAGCGCACGGATTATGCTACTAGAAGAGTAAGGGTTTAGAGTATTTGGGCTGCCGAGGGAGAAACTGGATTACAAATGGAAAAAGCCAGTTATATCCCACAAAAGCTTTTACAACTCTATATAAGTCAAGTAAGGACTTACACCATCTCATCTCAAGCACTAACTCTGAACTAGACAAAATATCTGATTGGCTAATCGACAACCGACTATCTCTCAACTTGAAAACGACTGAATACACCTTTTTTTCTAACACAATCAATAAAATATAAAATCTAGCACCATTACATATACAAATTTTACAAAATTTCTGGGTATCTGGGTGGACAAAAACTTATCTTGGAAAGCTCATGTCAATTACGTAACTAAAAGATATCAAGGAATTGCGGTATCTTCTACAAACTACGACATATATTTCCCCTACATATACTACGTCAACTCTATTTTAGCTTAATACACCCCTACCTAAACTATGGACTTCTACTCTGGGGAAGCGCCCATGCTTCCACTCTAAAACCCTTGAGAATAAAAATAAACAAACTACTCAGACGCATAACATTTAGTCACTGGCAAGAATCTTCAGTACCTTTATACAAATCATTAAATATTCTTCCTTTACATCTTCTTTTCAAACATCAGGTTGCCGTTTTCATGTATGATATCCACAATCACAATATTAGCCCGTCATCTGATCTCGGTCAATTGTTTAAGAAAACCGCAACCATTCACTCTCATAATACCCGGTCATAATACCAGGTCACAAAATAAATTTTATCTGCCTCTATGTAGACTCACAGTAGCACAACGATCCATGAGTTTTCTAGGCCCCACAATCTGGAACGATATCCCCTACCATATAAGACAATATCTAACAAAGCAAGCTTCTCGAAGCATTACAAAAGATTTTAATAGCCAACATGATTTGATAAATTAATCACGACAGACTAGACATTGACTAGACTACAAATATTAATAAATAAATTAATACTTTCATCTCCCCATAGGATTGCGCCACAGATTTAGAGCAACTCGAGTTAAACGTAAACTAAAATTCGTAAGTTGGAACTTACGAACATTTAAAAATGTGCAAGTACCACGCCCACGACCCCCCCCCCCCCACGCCCCCCCACCCCACCCCTCCCATCCCCTGTCCACCGCCCAAGCCCCCACCCCCCCCCCCCCTCCGAAATCTTGTATCTAAGAAATACAATAGCATACCCATACCTACATCATTCATATTTCACTGGTTGGCTGCGTTCACTAACAACATGCTATTTGCATCCAACCAGGCTATCATCTTTATCATACTATACATTAACCCAATTCATCACCATCAAAACTTTGTTAGATTTATGTAAAATAGTGCGGTGATGGGGTCTATATAATAAACAGACATGTTGTATTTTTTACGATGATAGTGAAATAAATTGAAATTGAAAAATTAAAATTGAAATTGAAAATTGATGTTGCTGGAGATGTACTGGAAACCGGTGGTGATGTAGTGGGTAATGTTGTTGATACAGCTGTTGATGTTGTTGGAGATGTGCTGGAAACTGGTGGAAAAATAGGAGGAGATGTGATTGATACAGCTGTTGATGTTGTTGGAGATGTACTTGAAATTGGTGGAGACATAGGAGGTGATTTGATTGATAACGCAGCTGATATTATTGTAGACGTAGTTCAAACTGGTGGCAAAATAGGAGGCGATGTAATTGATACAGCTATTGATGTTGTTGAAGATATATTTGATGTTGTTGAAGATGTAGTTGAAACCGGTAGTGATGTAATAGGCAATGTAGTTGATACAGCTGTTGATGTAGTTGGAGATGTAGTTGAAACCGGTGGTGATGTAGTAGGCAATGTGGTTGATACAGCTGTTGATGTTGCTGGAGATGTACTGGAAACTGTTGGTGATGTAGTAGGCAATGTTGTTGATACAGCTGTTGATGTTGCTGGAGATGTACTGGAAACTGGTGGTGATGTAGTAGGTAATGTGGTTGATACAGCTGTTGATGTTGTTGGAGATGTACTAGAAACCGGTGGTAATGTAGTAGGCAATGTGGTTGATACAGCTGTTGATGTTGTTGGAGATGTACTGGAAACCGGTGGTGATGTAGTAGGCAATGTGGTTGATACAGCTGTTGATGTTGCTGGAGATGTACTGGAAATCGGTGGTGACGTAGTAGGCAATGTGGTTGATACAGCTGTTGATATTGTTGGAGATGTACTAGAAACCGGTGGTGATGTAGTAGGCAATGTGGTTGATACAGCTGTTGATGTTGTTGGAGATGTACTGGAAACCGGTGGTGATGTAGTAGGCAATGTGGTTGATACAGCTGTTGATGTTGTTGGAGATGTACTGGAAACCGGTGGTGATGTAGTAGGCAATGTGGTTGATACAGCTGTTGATGTTGTTGAAGATGTAGTTGAAACTGGCGGTCAAATTGGAGACGTTTTAATTGAGAATGCTGTTGATGTTATTGGAGATTTATTTGATGTTGTTGGAGAAGTACTTGAAACTGGTGGTGAATTAGGAGGTGATTTAGTTGATAAAGCCGTTGATGTTGTTGAAGATGTACTTGAAAATTGTGGTGAAATAACAGGCAATTTGGTTAATAAAGCAGTTCATGTTGTTGAGGATATAGTTGAAGTTGGTGGTGAAATAGGATGCGATTTACTTGACCATGCTGTTGAAAATCTAGTTGAAACTGGAGATGAAATAGGATGGGAAGTTGTTGACTTCGTAGAAGATTTACATGACGATATCTGGTCTGGAGAACTAGCAAATAATTTGCTGGACACAGTCGGAGATATAGTTGAAACAGGCGGTGCGATAGGAGGTGGATTGATTGATACTGCCATTGATGTTGTTGGAGAAGTAGTTGAAACTGGCAGTGAAATGGAGGAAATTTGATTGATACTGCTGTTGATATTGGAGAAGGTGCTGGCGATGTTATTGGTGAAGTTGGAGAAGGTATTCATGACACAATTGGTCATCTTAATTGCTTTTTCCTGGAACATTGTGACGATAATGCTTATTGTAACGACCACTCAGGTTTCAAATGTAGGTGTAAAGATGGATACCATGGCGATGGTAAACAATGTGTACTAATTACGACCCCTAAGGTAAGCAGACACCATGACACCACCACCACCACTCAGGTAAACATAAATACTACTTAGAAATTTATGTTATTATGAGGGTTTATTGAGAGGGTTTTGTATAGAAGAGGAATATGTTAGGTGTTGGGGGTAGAGAGAAAAATATAGCAAAAAATATTTAATTGAAATATAATTTAAATAATAATAAATAAAAGTAGCAAAACATACTTAAATTATCGATATATAATAATTATCAAAGTAAAATAAGCTGCTTCTTAAGCGCTGCTTCTATAACGCTTAATTAAGCGCTGCTTAATGCTTAACGACGCCAAATGTCGACAGACCAAACAATCTCTGTTATCAGCAATACGGAACCGCAACGAATCAACCACCAGCAACCAACAATATTAGGTCCTCAGAAAACGCTACAAGGAACTACTAAAAACAAAACGTGAGAAATTCAGTCTCTTCAGTCAAGTGCAGTCTCTTCTAGATAAACTCAGTAAAGCGGAAGCAAAACCAATGCCCAAGGAGGTGAAATCGTCAATCACACCAATCGATGCTTCATGTCTTGAACTTCACTTCACCGTCTTAGTTGGGACCAGAAACATTCCACCCAACTGCCCAATAATCCCCATCTCCTCCAACACCGAGAGAAACTCACCCGAGATCCTCAAGATAATGGGGTCTCTGCCGGCGTGAGGGGACTCCGCCGTAATTGGAGGATGGTCTGCTGTCATCGTTCCAAGGGAGGTCGATCTCCAACCATCCATGAATGAGACGCGGTTTGATGAAGGAGTCCGATCTTTTAACGTCTGATTTATGGTATATCTTGATGGTCTCCAGGTCCCAGAGGATGTCCAGGCTCCTGGTACACACACTGAAGGCTCGGGAGAGACTGGGTTTGGCAGATGTGCGATTGCTAAAGAGGGTCCACCCAAAGATCGTATTCTAGGCCATGACCCCGCTCTCAGTGATCATCCCACGAAGGAGGACGCGAGGGAGGAGGTTGGCGCCGAGGAGAAAGTCTGTGGGGCGAACCGCTGCAGGGTCAGGGTCCACCAGGTCGATGGTAATCCAGTCGGTAGATCTAAGGTTTTGTGGACTCGGGGGGGATCAGATAGTGTCCACCACCCAGGCCCAGACGCCAAAGGACGAGGTTCCCTTGCTAAGGAGGAGGTCCACCTGACAACGATCCTGAGTCAGTGGGACAATGCCACTGAAAGCCTCAGAGGCAAATGAGGCTCTGTCTCGAACCAGCAGCTTGAGGTAGCTGGACTCCCCCAACCCGGTGTCTAGGAGGAGTATGATCTTTCTAGAGGCAGTTTGGCGGGGGTCGCTAGCGGTCGCCACGGCAGTCTGCAGGTGTGCCACGCCTGGCCTTCAACAGGCCAACGTAGTCCTGGCAGGAGGTCTAAACTCTGGAACCGAGGGATCCAGGTGAAGATTAGAAGAGGGAGCTGGACAACGGCCATCAGAGGTAGAGGACGAGCCGACCCTATAAGGTCCCCCAGGGGGTAAAGTTAGTTCCATATGAGGCAACCCATGGTATTTTAAAGGACACACCCTGCAGCTGGGAGGTTATGGGCTGGTAGACACAATATTACACAACAGTTGCTGCAGAGACGTTGTGCCCTCACTGCTGCGAGCCGCTCACTGCTAGGAAGGTCTTTGATCTGAGGAGGCATCAGAGTTTTAGCAGAGAAGGTGACCGAGGGTTTCTGGTTGTGTCGAGTGTTGGTAGATGGAGGTCGAGGGTCAGGACACTTGGAAGGCTATCCAGAGCGTCTGTAGGCCTTGAGGCCCTCCAACTCAGTCTTGAGGAAGTTGAGCAACGCCTCGAGGTTGTGACAACCAGTAGGTTCTGTGTTCCAGCAATTCCATTCCAATACAGTCGTCTTCAGAAACTTGGACATAAGCTGTGGAGCCAAGAGGAGTTCAGCTAGCTTTGTGGAGAAGGCACATGGGGCGCGCTCCACATTGAGCCCAGTCATCTCCACGTCCTCGAATAGAGACCCCAAATCTCTGACGGAGGCAGAGAAGGTGTCAACCAGAGTTTGGAGTTGATCCGGGTTATCACTGGTGACTGCAAGGGCGTTGATGATCCTATGGCTGTACAGAGCAATCAAAACGTTTGGTCGACCAAATCGAGAGAGAAGTTCTTTGGTGGCCGCGGCGTAGGCACCGTTGCCACACTTGATGCCCTGCATGGCGGCGAGAACAGGACACTGTAGGCAGTTCCTCAGGTGAATAAACTTGGCCGCAGGGGAGACAGTCGACTTGTCGAAGTCGACCAGAGCAACGAACTGGTCGCAGACCTGTCGCCAATCCAGGGGATTTCCCGTGAAGGTGGACAGCAACAGTTTAGGGAATGTTGAGTCAGACAGGATGGCCTCAACGCCAGCAGCAGCAGCAGATGACACAGTAGAGGCGCAGTCAGAAGGAGGTGCCTTTTGATTGGCAGGAAATAGTTTCTGGATCTGTTCCAGGTGGAGTTCGGCCTCTAAGATTCGATCCCATTCTGCTTCCATTTTGTCTGTCACTAATTCGGCGGCTTCGTCATCCTCAGACTTCAGTAGAAGAAGCTTGAAAACTTCCAGCAGGGTGGAATTTCGCAGCTTTAGTCAACCAGTGTGAGGCGCCAGATGTCCTTGGAGCTCGGGGGTGACACGGATCCAGAGTGGTTAACTCGCGGATCTGAGAAGTGAGGGCCTTCTTTGTGGACTCCGTAGAGTAGCCTCGGCGAAGTTCTCCATAGTTAGTGTGGTTGAGAGGAGAATCCGGTTCGAAGTGTAGCGAACTGGGCGTTGAGAGATGCAAAGAGTCCATCGATTTTAGAATCCCAGTTGCCGAAGGGAGTGCTACTACGTGACGGCTCCCAAAGTAGAGGTAGAAGAGATTTCTTAAGGTGAAGTTTGAAAAAGTTGATTTTGAGTGAAAGCAATAATTTAGTTTATTTTTAATAATTGGATGAATAATAAGGAAATAGAAGAGGAAACAATTAAATCGCTAAATTTTGAAGCAGGGGTTTGAATGAAAAGGTTGTCGACTTGGAAGTGTGGAAAATGTTGCGAGCAGCTCCTTGAATAATAATAATAATAATAATAATTTATATTTATTTATATAGCGCCAAATTTACATCATTTACGTACTCTAAGGCGCTGACAACACATAATACACAGTAATTAATAGTTCGTGATGGCAATGGCAATAGTTATGAAATAAAAATCAACTAAATTAATGTAGTAATTAAAAACCAACAATAAATACATCATAAAATATAGTAAAAACAAATAATAAAAACGATCATCGCAGATATTCCAATCTTACAAGCAATTTTGTTGATAAGACGGCATAGCATTTTAATGTATTGTGGATCGCTTATTTTAGCGTTCGTGCTAAGTGAAGGCCCCACAACGTGTCTTAACGTTTGTAAGATAACATCACTCTGGAAGTAAAGTATAATCCCAATATTATACAAGAACAAAGGCGAGGTCAGTGAACCGTCAATTATAGAGGCATAGCCCTTCTATCCCTTCTGCTTAAGATCCTTAGTGTCATGATAAACAAACGTGTCATTCAGTCATTCAAAATAGAATTAATCTTATACCAAACTTTCAGTTCGTCTTTCTACCAGGAAAATCCACTAAGGCTGTGGATCAGCTTCTATCCGATATTTGGGCGGGGTTTCAAACCCCGGTAAACCACAAGCGCGTCCTGTATGCCGCGTTCGTCGTCGACGTCTTCAGTATGGTGGTCCTCCTTTACAAGATTTGCCAACTCGGCATCCCAGGGATGATCTACGACATTATTAAAGAACTACTACTCACCAACCTGCTTCCTTATATTCATTACCGACCTCGCCCACACAATTCTAAATTTTATAATTATAATTACTGTACAGTTGTATCTTTTACTTTAACAATTCAATATTTTTCCAGAGAGATGCCAGACCGAACTGCCCGAATTGGGCTGCACATGGGCAATGTGGTTCGAATCCGTGGTTCATGTTAACCCTATTAATGATAGGGGGTATGATAACGGGGAATGCCCCGTTAATTGTATGAAGTACGCACCTGAAACCTGCGTAAAATTAGCAAACGAAGGAAGATGTACAAGAAATCCCGGGTAAGTAAGTGCAAATACTCAGTGAGTGGAGAAAGTTTGTTTTACATTGTTGATTATAAAAAAAATGAGCAACTTAATAAAATATTGGCCTATTAAGACTGCTTGTTTATTTTATAAGTAGGCCTAACTGTTTTTTTTCAGTTTACTGTAAAATACGGTATTTGTAATCAACTTGCTATAAATTTATCACAACATGACAGCCAAACGTCTGTAAAAGATTGAAAATTGATTGATTGTACGTTTATTGAAATATCTTGATTAGGGTTGACCAAAAATATTCGTATATTTATTGCAGAAATATGGCCAGGTATTGTGCAGGAGTATGTGATGATAAGTAATCTTGAGCCACTGACATCAAGGTTGAAGCGAATTGGACGAAACAGATATACAGTAGTTAATGGTGATGGATCTAAGGTGATGGTATATTAGTGTCATCATTCTTTTACTAGATAGTTAATGACGAACTATAATATTACAATTTTAGATAATAATTAATTTAAATTGTTGTGGGTTTCTGATGTTGATCGGATTGTAAAAGTTATAAAGAATATATAAATTTATTCAATAAAAATTCCCGCCAGATCATACACAGCATATGGGTATCACGTTAGTTCACCTAGATTCATACTTAAAGGAAGCCCCCTCCGCTTTGCAGGACATTACTTCGGTGAAAAAAACGAGTAATTAGTTGGTTATTTGGTTGGTTGGTAATTAATCAAGGTTTCTTTAAATCTCTTTAGGCCCAATATGTTAACGATTAACCCGATTCTTTATTAACCTATTTTGGTAAATGAAATATCTCGAGTAGGCCTATAGTAAAACTAATGATTTTCAATCGTACTGTATTCCATGCAACAAATAATAATTAATATAACCCCAAACACCCCACCGTCAGTTTTCTTTGCTGATGATTTGAATAACACAAAGAAATCATACCCAATATATTTAGCGTTGTGTACTATATTATTATTTGCTGTATGTACACGTTGTTTACTAGCTAGTAATTTTTGGAAATTATTTTGGCCATTAATATATTCTTCAACAGTTTAACCTGAAATATCATGGGCTGACACATTTTTTATAATTTCAAAAAATACTAGCTAGCAAAAAAACACTAGCTATCATAAAAAACATATCTACTAATGTTGTAGAACCTATACCAATACCAATAGCACCAATACCAAAAAAATTAAAAAACTCTAAAAAAGGATTGGTGGAAAATGGCTGGGGTGTCGACAGGGCGAAGTAGGGACCGTGTTGCTTAACCCCTTAGAGCCTAATGACGTCCACTGCACGGCACCATGGACAGCTCGAAGACGTTCAGTGGACGTCATGCTGGAATACATGTTTTATTGGAAGGCTCTTGGAGTAGGTATACTGGTGGATAGTATTAATGACATTTATTGCTCTTCATGGCAAAAAATCCATTCTGTACTGTAGATAGGCTGTATTGTAGACTGTATTATTAGTGTTAGGTATATGGCGTAATGCCAACCACAGTACAGTAGTTCAGGCTGACAGAGAGACCGACAGACAGACAGACTAGATTTATGTAAACGTGTAAACTGACATCAGAAATGAAATCAGCAACCCTTAAAACCCCCATAGCGAGAATGTTGGTTAGTTAGTATACTTTCTTAAGTTTTCACAGACTGATTGACGGAAAGACCGACAGCCAGACAGACTAGATTTTTTTAAACGTGAAAACTGACATCTAAAATAAAATCAGCACCAATTAAAACCCCCATAACGAGATTGTTAGTTAGTTTGTATTCTTTTTTAAGTCTTGACAGACTGACTGACTGACAGAAAGACCGATAAACAGACAGACTAGATTTATGTAAACCTGAAAACTGACATTAGAAATGAAATCAGCACCCCTTAAAATCCCCATAGCGAGAATGTTAGTTAATTTGAATTATTTTTTAAGTTTTGACAGACTGACTGACAGAATGACCGACAGACAGACAGACTAGATTTATGTAAACGTGAAAACTGACATCAGAAATGTAATCAGCACTCCTTAAAACCCCCATAGCGAGAATGTTAGCGACAAGTTTTAATTATTAACCATATTTCGTAAGATATATTTTAAAACATTTATTTATTAATAATGCAATAACTGAATAACCAGATAACGGAAAGACAAATCGAATTGAAACTTTTAATTACTAATAATAATTGTGGTGAGAGGTGATTGGAAATCAAACATATATGTTATGTTATGGTAGGCACCGGCAAATGAATTGATGTCTGCTGAGATGTATTGAAGGAGCACTATTCCTTCTACTGGACTACTATGTCCTTGTGTACTAGCCTAGGCACTGCACTGGCTTGGTCAAAGACTTAGCTTGCAGTAATGTAAAACTTCAAGAAATATTATTGGGCACGGCTGCTATTGCCATGCCTTAGGCTCTATGGGGGAGAATGGAATCAGCGTATGAATTTGCAATGTTAATTATGTTTAAATCAATTAAAAATACATTTATTAACGCAAATCACTTGAAAAAATAAAAAACTATAATGGGATGGGGTACGTGGATTCCAGATATCTAATTTCAGTGCAAAATAACTTTAATCGTATGGTGCTAAACAATTAATTTCCATGGAGAGACCGTTCAAAATGACTCAACCATACAATTTAGCTGAAGATATTAACTTCGATTATGGCTTCCGACATTTATGGCTACCTACAAACACACACACATACACACACACACACAGACTTTTGAAAAACGGCCATAGTATAATTTTATCAGTTCGCTGATGGCTCGCCATACGGGTCTCGCCCCACATTAACAAACTCTAACTGAAATCAACCTACCGACCCAAAGACAATTAATTGCATTTTTCGGAATTAAATATTACACAGCAGGTAGGCCTACGGCTTATAATTAATAGAAGATGGTATATACGTACGTAAGTATACATACTGTATGTATGTATATATTATTGATTGTTACACCCTGTTGTGTTACATACTGTATTAAAACTCATTAAAAATTAAAAATTAACAACATATAAATTATTAGGGCTAAAGTAAAGTAAAGTTTCTTCGGCCGCTAGGCCAGGGATTACGCATAATGTCTGACGACTTATTTCCAGTGCGGTCCCCCCAGAACTTTACTCCCCAGAGGAAACTGCAGTACTCATTTAGCTACCACTTAAGGATGTAAGGCATAGATGCGCCCTGGCTGGTCCCTTTAAAGCATTCGTGCCGAATCGAAAACTGCCCTGGCCCAAGTGAGGATCGAACCCACGACCTACAGGAGATGTGAATTCAATGCAACCACTACACCAAGGTGGGACCTACGAGGTGGAGTCTAGTCCTAGCGTGCAGCAAAATAAGTTTGTAATGTAGGCCTAACCAATGAGTGAACTGATCTAATAATAAACTACAACAAACAAATGTCGAAAACCATCAGCGAAGGATATGCTACCGAGGTGCCACCTGATACTCCCCATACTGATCGCACATATTATATCACCCATCATTACGTGAAAAGACCTGATAAACCAGATAAGGTCCAAGTAGTTTTTGACGGATCAGCTCTGTACAAGGGACAATCGCTGAACTCTCAATTACTAGCCGGCCCCAACCTACTGCGTTCACTTCCAGGAATACTGATCCATTTAAGACAATTCGATGTCGCCTTCGCCTCTGATATCGAAGGAATGTTCCTGCAAGTCAAGGTCACACGGGAGGACCAGGACAGCTTACGTTTCCTCTGGTGGCCTGGAGGAGATACCAGTAAGACACCCCAGGAGTATTGGATGACTATACAAGCCTTTGGGCTAATATCCAGCCCTTCGAATGCCTGCCAAATTGTTTCCCGCACGGCAGATGACAATAGACATTTATATGAATCTGGAGTAATCAATAACATTAAACAAAACATCTATATGACAATTTTTTTCCAATTAGCTACTGGGACTGGGGACTAATCGACCATGGTACTGTAGGTCACGGACGAGACGCTGACGACATCATACTTCTTGAGTGCGACGGCACAAAAAGGGGGGTGAGGCTCGTCAGAAAAGAGAGGGTGAGATAGGGCGAGATATGAGTAACAGAGTGTGAAGTGCGGAGTGTGGAGAAAGTGTGGGCGCAATTCAAGTGTGGGGAAGGAGAAGTAAGAGGCAGAGTGAGGGACGAGGAGGTCGGGAGTATGGCAGAGTTAGGGTGAAAGTGGAGGGAGGTTAGTGGTGAAAGTGTTGGGGAAACAAAAGTCGTGTGAGAGGAGCGCGCGACCGGCCCGACACGGGACAGCAGATGTCTTGGTACAAAATAGGTAGAGTTGTACCAAGACGGGGTAGCATTATCATACCCATAGGGAGCGGCCTGGAAAGCCGACTCAAAGAAAATAGACCCACCCCACACCCGATACTAGATCGGGATCCAGCGGAATTGTAGCGCACTAAAGGTGGATGCTATCTTCTTACCGGGAAGATAGCATGGGGGGGGAGTGTTAGCTTATTCAATTCCGCTAACCACCCCATAAAGTGAGGTTTAAGCAATATTGGGGAACACGAGGTCGACTATCAATCAACCTCGTGTCACCCCGAGAAAGTGGGAAGGAGAAACCCCAGATAACACACACACAATGGGGGTCACGGGTTACACCCCTGAGAGAGAGGAGAGTAACAGTAGCGGGGGGGGGGGGGGGGGGGGGGGGGAAACACCACCGCAGGGCAGAGGGTGTAAAATAGGTTATTAGCCAATGGGGGGAAATCATCGACTGAGTAACACCACGTGGCCAACCGTGCAATATATATTACCAGTCATCATGTTATCCCATTTCACTTATAGTAAGTCAGTTAGTAAGGACAGTACCGGAACTCTAAATTCCGTCATCTCCGTCCAGTCATCATCGCATATTATTTTACCGGTGTACTTATATTATCTACTTATATCTTATACTATTATACCCTGAGACTATATACAACGAACAATAACTCTTTCACCTTTCACTTATAACGGCGGGGACGACGCGTAAGATTAGAAACCAGATAAACCGGGATCCTGGGTGGATCCCGTCACACCTACATTCCGTGCCCACTGTACAGGAAGCTGTGTCCGTTGCTAAGAGAACGGTTGATTGTCTGAAGAAAGGTGGCTTCCGCCTAACTAAGTTCACCAGTAACTCCCGGGAATTCCTGTCTACCATTCCGGAAGCGGAGAGAGGCAGTCACGACTTAGACCTTAGCACTAACGACTTGCCAGCAACCAAGACTCTTGGCCTTAGATAGAACACACAATGGGATGAAATGTTCTTTAAGGTTCAAACTAGACCTACAGGTATACGTACCAAACGTATTTGCCTCAGTATATTGAGTACTCTGTTTGACCCTATAAGCTTTATAAGTCCTGTCATTCTGAAAGCTAGGCATATAGTTAAATCTATGTGGGACCACAATCTCACATGGGATGAACATCTAGCAGGAGATCTGCTAGACAACTGGCTTAAGTGGGAAAATGCCCTACCCGACATCGAAAACGTTTGGGTACCCGGAGCTTATTTCCATAACGCTCTGCCATCGCACATGTACCAATTACACATGTTCGGTGATGCATTGGTATCATAGCCTATTATAGGCTACACCCCTGTTCGCGCTTTTAAGACCTTTAGCAGTTTAACCTGCCAAATTTATATGTATTTTAGTTTGTAAATCGACTTTAGCTTATGACAAGTATTTGATACACATAAACACTACATTAGCCGAAGCCAGCCTAGTGCGCGACCATTCACCTGCTGGATATACCCGGGAGACTGGATTCGGATGGCTTAGACCTTATTGCGGGGTAGGCCTACTGTACTATTCGATTGATCACTATTATATAATCTCTGACAAATATTATTCACTTTCGGGAAATACTAACAGTTCCTTTAGGACGTGGCGCTCTAAATATATAAACAGAGTTATGACTTATACCAGACACAACGGGAAGGCTATTGATTTACGTATAAGGCGCATTCTTTAGGAAATGCTTTGTTATCAATCACAATCATGCACACTACCGCACAATGCTGCACACCGATCTGCCGACCTTCACTAATTTTAATCACATATAAAGAGAACAGCAATTGACCCATGTAGTGCCTATAAAATAGCATTAGAGTCACTCTAAAACCACGATAATGTGAGTCGCAATTGCTATATGTAACCGGTCTCTTACCTTCAGTATATCAAGAAGATGGGGGGTTTTCTGATTATTTATCGATATTATCCAAATATAACAATATTCCATCAACTGATACAATTAATAACCAACAGTAAATAGCAGTAAAATAATGCGGTGTGTACTGGTACTGTCCCGTGTGAGACTGCACTGAGATATGCTGAGTTGAGTATGTATGTGAGATAACAGTTATACGTTTCTATAATCTAAGCCTACTAATGTTTTGCTAAAAGCTGAAACACAGAATTATTCCACAGCCGATGTTCTGGCATCAGGAAAAGGTAAACATAAACCATAATGCATTGCGCGATTTCCCGGAGGCTTCTGTGCTAATAAAATGAAAATCGCTCTGAGCTGATTTTCCTCCGCTTGTTGTTTTAAACGCTCGTCTAGGAACTCTTGTAGAGAATAGGTTTGTCCACGTTCGATGTCTTCCTCGAGGTTCTGGATTTCTCGATCGAACTGGGGTAAAGCTAATTCTTTCACCGCTTGGACTTGTTGCTGCAATTTGCGTTTCTCTAAACAATCGTAAGTTCCTTTTCCGATCTTCTGCCGAATAGCATCTAACGCATTTCGTACAACGCTCTCTTCGACTTCGGTAACGGGTTGTATCGGGGTTAAGCCTGGACGATTGTACGGGTTAAACGGCGATACTAGATAACTGCGTCCCAATCCGGCTAGGTAGGGTTGGCGAATATCTAGCGAGCCCACTACCGGAGTGCCGCCGATTAATTGTTCGGGTAACACAAGATCTTTAAACAGTGAGTACAGTTCAGGGGGATCCGTTATACTATTAGGATCAAGCGTTTGAGGTCTCACTAAGGAATGAGGAGGTCTGACCGAGTATTCTGGAACTCTGATCATTGGTTTATTTAAGGATCGTTTGAGTCGAGCGAGCGTAGGTGATACGTCGAACAGGTTTCGCTCAAAACTCCCATAAGTATATCGTGTAAAACTGTGTTTAGCGCAACGTCTCCGCGGATGTTTATGTCTTTCCGTTTGCTGATTGGGTCTAGGGCATTCGTCGCAGTAATACCAAAGACGCAAGTCCTGCAGGGGTAACGCGGGTGATCGTTCTCCAGTTTTACAATATTCCTCCATCTGTTCGAAGCTATCTGGGACGACAGGTAGTGGTCGATCGGCGGTAAGATACATCATAGTGAAATAGAGCCGTTTGAGTTCTATCATAGGGTCATGATGTATACCTTGAGGATATCGAGTTTCTAGATTTTGCTGACTGGCAATATTGAGATATGTTTCTCTCAGGAATTCCAGATAATCGTTGAAGTCGCTGCGTTTATCCGGCTCTTCAACGTCTCCTCTTTCGAGTCTGTTTCGAATAGAATTCTCGTGTTCTATTCTCGGTTTATCGTTACGTCTCCACTGGGTATGATATTTAAATAAAACCATTTCCCTTTCGGTGTCGAAATCATCTGTATCGTGTAAATCGATAGGATGGCCAGTAGTTAAGAAGTCCATATACGTACCATTACGATGCGTATAGCGAGCGGTGAACTTTCTATAGTCCAATTCACGCGTAAGTTGCTCCTGGGACATTGGCGGTTTGATATAACAACCATCGTTCTCCGTAATAGTTGGACCAGCGTCGCCGCGTATCAAGCTATCAACAAACGCTTGTAAAGGTAGAGTATATCGCTCCCTGATACCAAGATCATCTTCTATCAACTCAGTCATCTCTGCTATTATGAGTTTATGAATATTATAATAGTTTATATTTAGGCTAGCGGGAGTCACTGCCTATCCACCCCTCTCTGCCCCCGGACAGTGCGAGATTCTCAGCGCCGATGTACCGTCGTCGCTGTGTTTTCGCCAACATGTAGCTACACAACGACAAAAGTCCCAAAGGCTTAGATTTACTTCAGGTTCTTATGGCAGAGTTAGGGCTACTTTCACAATTGCGACTCGGTACTGTAAACACACTTTAGTAGTAACATTCACCTATAAACGCACAAATTCCACACAATTGTCACAAATTGTACACATTTGGGCCATTTGTCCGTTAGTCAGTGGTTTCCAGAATGCCACGTTATTATTATGTATCCTTGGATACTAGCGGTGTGCTATTTATTCTCTATGCTACTCAATGGGGCAAGCTTTCTATTGTTCTTTTAACTCACTTCTAATTCTAGCGTGGTTGTTGCTATGGTGACATTATGGAAAGCTAGCGGTAGAATTAGGGTAATTCTCATGCATACAGATCTGGGATGCTATTTAATAGTAATTCTTTAATTGTCAATATCCTCTTTATACATGATTTTATGAATTTTATCGGCTATTGACACTATATTGGAGATTCTCTCACACTAGTACACTTAATAGGGTGAATCTCCGCTCCCATGATCTATTAATTAATGGAATTTTGGGAATGTTATAAATTGTATAAAATAACAATTTATCAAATTCATTAAAAGAGATGAATTTAAATTTATTCCCGTAAATTTTATTATTTAATATTAAAGCAGATACAATTTTATTCCAGAACATGTCTGGGGACATAGGATCCTTAATTCTATGAATTTGTCTTTTTAAGAGTATCGGTAAGTGCTACGATATCTTAATCGACTAGAATTTTTAAAGGATCTGAATTTTACAGATTTTGATTTATAGATTTGTAAATATTAAATAATTAATATTTGAGATGGGCACCGATTTATTCCAGAACTTGTCTGGGGACGTTAACCACTGATTCTAAAATTTTGTCTTTCAAGTATATCGGTGGGTGCCACGATATCTTAATCGACTAGAATTACAGATGGTCAAAAGGTTTAACAGATTTATTTGCGTTTACGCTACTGTTAGAGGGACATCACTCTACTATATGTATTATTATATACGGTATGAGAGCAATATCGCACGAAGCAATGTCAGTGTGAAGAGGCAAATCGTTTCCAAGGTCTACCCAGAGCTACGAGGACACGAGGATCTGAACTTTGCATTTCTAATACTCTGCCTACCAATAATACTTAAATATAGTAGGAGCTTTATTGTACTTTAATAAGCACGGACATTTCATCTTACTGTAGTCACGTATTTATAATATGATACGGATAGTAAGGAAAGAGAAAAATAATTATTTCTCGCCGTCGCACTAAATATATAATATATAAGTAATTAAGTAATAAACCTAATATATTGCACTAGTCTACTAAATAATCGCTAAAATAACATTCTACTAAATAAAATTAAAGAAAAACGATTATAATAAAAGTACATGATAATACATACATAAATATAAAATAATAAAAATATGAAATAATATAGTCACACACCCACTCCTGACGATATTACGTTGGGGAGTCCCTAGATGTTTGTTGAATTAGGGAGGTGGCCGTGGGAAGAGTGTCTTGCCTTCCGTAGTTTCCGGAGAGTTCTCTGTCTCTTTCCAGTAAACATAAATGACCAACTGGGCGATTGAGCTGCTGTGCCTCAAAGAAAATTCCCGGTTTCTTAAAGTTACGCCGCATGATGACGAGTTCTACCGAGCGCACCAAACCATCATCCGAGATATGAGTCTCGATGATACGACCTGTCTGCCACCGCTTACGTGGAAGATCTGAATCCACAATAAGCACCATGTCTCCGGCGCTGACGTTTTCTTGCTGCGCAAACCACTTATTTCGAAGTTGTAACGTGGGCAGATAATGTTTTTCGAAATGGTCAGCGAATCGACGGGATAACAACTGCATAAGTTGCCAAGT
Source organism: Nemertoderma westbladi (assembly GCA_032718475.1). Taxonomy (NCBI): domain Eukaryota; kingdom Metazoa; phylum Xenacoelomorpha; order Nemertodermatida; family Nemertodermatidae; genus Nemertoderma; species Nemertoderma westbladi. The sequence continues at coordinate 16,756 of JAUCBJ010000055.1, read as the reverse complement.
TTGTTGGCAGTATTTGTCTCCGTCTGTGATTTCCGATCGTGGGAGCATGGCTACAGGTTTCTTCCGTAGGAAGTGCGCGGGTGTTAGCGCTTCCAGGGAATCGGGACTCAATGAGACTGGCATAAGCGGTCTCTCGTTGAGATAGGCGGCGATTTCCTCCATTAACGTCCGCAAAAGTTCGTCGGTGAGATACGCGCGGCATGGCACTATAAAGTGAAATGCGGTCTTTACGCTCCTGATTAATCTCTCCCAACTTCCTCCCCACCAAGGGGCGTCGGCGGCGTTGAAGGTCCAGCTAGGCACTGTTACCCTTAGCTGATCGTCCACCTGTCTTTGGTTCCAATCTTTGACGTAAGCCTTGATTTCATTGTTGGCACCAATGAAGTTAGTTCCCTTATCAGATCTCATCGTGTTGCTAGTTCCAAAGCGAGTGATCTGTCGGCGTAAGCTCAATATTAAGCTATTGGTAGATAAATCGTTCACCATATCAAGATGGATAGCTCTACAAGTCATACAAACAAAGATGACACACCATCTCTTGACTATAGTCCTAGCACGATATACTTCAATAGGGCCAAATAAATCCACACCGGTATTACAGTAGTAAAGGGTGGTTCATAGAAGCTTACTCGTTCCCTAGGTAATTCTGCCTCTCGCTGTGTTAAAGGCCTACTGAATGCTTTCCTACAGGGTATGCAGTTCCTAAGAACTTGGTTCAGAGCTCTCCGGGGTTTATAAAAATAATAGCGAGTTCGGATTTCGCTAAGAACTCGTTCTCTACCAGCATGATAAAATTTACTGTGAACATCTACAATCATCTTGATTTGTATTTCAAGATTTCTAATGAGTATGGGAAACTTAGTGTCGATGGATAATGGAGCATTAGTGAGTCTTCCTCCAACACATATTAACCCATCTATCATGGTGCTAGAGAAACGATCCCTTAAGCGCATCTGTGGATTTCTCAACAACAGGAAATACTTATCGGAATACTCATAGCATTGTAGGAGTCTCAGTATCTGCTTATTGGTTTCTTCATGCTCCTGGTAACTGATCTTCTCCTTTAGAAACCTGTCGGATATCTTGTATTTGGGAAGATCTTCAACAACATGAACTTGTGCAGATGTCAGTGGAGCGGTATCACTAGTGGTCTTCGTCCTGGAGTAGTGATGATGAAAACATCGCTTTAAATATGTCACGGCCTTACAGAGCCGATTCCAGGAACTATAGTAATGTATCGCTCTATGCAGGAGGGGTGAGAGTCCTTGCGAGACGTCTGGTATTCCAGATTTCCAATCTCTCTCTCGGATTTCCACAACAGTCTTATTTGTGGCGGGGAATTGTGGATCCAAAACGTCATCTCCGGAAGTGTATAGTACAGACAGATCTATCGCAGGTTTAAATAACTTCGATTTACTCGCCCGGGTTTTAGGTTTGACTTTCTCCGCTCCCTTGGCGTGTCTAATCTCAGCCGTGGTAAGATGAGGAGGCCATTCATCTTCTTCTTTGCTTAGGAAGTCGGGTCCACCTAACCAGTCTGGAGTATCTATCAGTTCTTGTGGTGTTGCTCCCCTGGAGGCGATGTCTGCTGGATTAATCGTTCCGGGGCAATGTCTCCATTAATCTATCTTCGTGCAACTAAGAATAATGGCTACTCTGTTGGTAACAAAGACGCTGAACTGACAGACTTCATTGGTTATATACTCCAACACGAGTAAAGCATCGGTCCAATAAACAGTTTTCTTCAGTGGATAGTCGATCTGTTCTGTTACATTCCGGCCGATGGCTGTGGCGTATAGAGCCGCTTTTAACTCTGCTCGAGGAACCTTCAACTTGTTGTTAATCAAGGCCTTAGAGGTAACCAAGGCGACTTTGATTCCATCCGGAGTTTCAACTCTCAGGTAGGCTACTATACCTATTCCCATATCGCTGGCGTCTCCAAACACATGGAGTTGATAGGAATACGTAGGGAGAACATGACCAAAATATGAACGGGAAATTATAAAGTTCTCGATGGCTGGTAGAGAATCTTCCCATTTCATCCACTTCTTTAATAGTTCTCCCTTAAGTGGATCGTCCCATGAGTGGTTTTCAAGCCACATTTGTTGTACTAAACTCCGAGCAATCAATATGACTGGGCTAATAAATCCCAATGGATCGAAATAAGTGCTCAGGATACTTAAACAAATCTGTTTAGTCCGAACTGGGTTATCTTGCGGTTTTAGCTGAAAAAACAGGATATCTCTCTCCGTGTCCCACTTCAAGCCAAGCGTCTTGGTTTCTGGAAGATCGTCTTTTATTAGATCTAGGTCTTTCGCTCCTCGGTCTTCTACCGGTATCGATTCCAGAAACTCACGGGAGTTGCTGGTGAATTTAGTCAACCGAAATCCACCTCTTTTCAAGCACTCTACCGTTCCTTTGGCGACATCAATAGCTTCTTCCACCGATGGGAGGGACTTTAAATTGTCGTCCATGTATATATCCCGTTTGATGTTGTCGATCACCTCTTTAGAGAAGGCGTCCCGGTTGTCATCAGCAGTGGTTCGCACCACTGAGCAGGCGTTTGAAGGGCTTGAGATGATCCCAAAGGCTTGGATGGTCATCCAGTACTCCACCGGTTTTTGGTTGAGGTCTCCTTCAGGCCACCACAGAAATCTTAGGCTATCTCGATCCCTATCCAGCGCCTTGACTTGTAAGAACATTCCTTCTATATCGGAGGCGAAAGCAATGGAATATTGTCGTAATCTTAAGAGTATTCCCAACAAGGATTGAAGTAAGTTGGGTCCTGGTAACAACTCGGAATTAAGGGATTGGCCCATGTAGAGGGCGGAGCGGTCAAATACTACTCGTACTTCGTTGGGTTTACCAGGTTTGGGCACGTAATGGTGTGTTAAATAGTACGTCCTCTCAGTTATGGGTGTTCCTTCCGGTACTACCTCCGCATATCCCTTGTCAATGAATTTCTTCAGCTGCGTCTTGTACATCTCTTTAGCTGAAGTATTTGCCGTAAGGCGTCGATGTAATTGAGCGATTCTTTTCTCCGCTAAGGGTCGGTTGTTGGTAAATCTAGGTTCTCGTTTTCAAAAGGGTAGACCAATTTCATATCTACCTTGATCTTTAAGAAAACGTGTAGTTGTCTCCTGGATCTGCTTGGCTCTTTCTTCTTCTACCGATAGGGCCTTATCATAGGAATTGGGCTCTACCGCCTCTTGAGTAAAGAATCGTACGGCGAGTTCGTCCCGAGTCCTCGCGTTGTAGCGATCTATTACGTCGTTCAGTTCGTCATTATAGTTGACTTGTCCTGATGGACGAATGAGTTGACATAAGTTTACTTGGTTGTGCCAAGTTTCGCTTTCCGTAAGGAGGTCGATGGTATTCTCTTCATCGAAGAGTTGGTAGATGTCGTCATTGTCTGAGGATTATGGTGTTTCCTCAGTTGGGTCGTCCACCTCACTGCTCTCCTCTTCCCATTCACTTACTTGGTAAACCCGTTCTTTGGGTAACCTTTCCCTGAGGGTTCTACGAGAAGGGCCAGTAAAGTACCAACCTACTCTAGTTCTTCCCGCATAGGTTTGTAGTGGTTGCGGTTGAGCAGGCCGTTTCTCCAATGTCTCAAGCGCCTCATGCGCATTTTGGCCGATGAGTATTTGCACTCCAGGGTAGTCTGTGTTGAATCGAGGTATCTTAAGCTGCTGGGTGCACTCGTCCTCGTCCCAGTTATAAGGTTCCACTTGGCTGGTAGCGAAGTTCTTTATCGCCACCATTTTTACTGACCTTATACTGTGTTCTCCTAATTCATCCTGGGGGGTGGACAACGCGCCTACATAGTAATCTGCGACTACTGTAGATTTCCAAACCTGCATAATTCCCGACATGTTTAACTTAGTTCGGAACTTGGGTTGTCCAGCAAAGATGTCTTCGGCTAGTTCTTTGTCGATGAATGTTCCTGTGCTGCTGGAGTCAAGAAGGGCGTTCACAATATAGCTTTTTCGGGGCCCGTGGACTCTCACCTGCACTACGGGAAATTCTCTGATTCCTACATTGGAAGTTGGTGCTTTCCAAGATTGTTGTGGATCAGGAGTAGTTATGGGGGGCTCACTGTCGGTGTCCTTTTCATATTTAAGTGCTCGATACACTGCGGTATTTATTAGGTAACAGGATTCGTTTTCGTCAGAGAATTCGTCAGTATAGAATCCTTCCATCTCAGAACTTTGGTCAGTGTCGTTCACATCACTGAATTGGACATGTAGTTCGGACTCACTTACCTGACTCGGGCTATTTCTTTCGAATTCACTGTGCAACAAGATATGATGTTTCGCGCCGCACTTTACACACCTTGCGTCGGAGTAACAGGTTCGCCGTTGGTGTCCTTGTCTGAGGCAATTATAACATAACCGCTTATCCCACATGACTTCACGTCTGTCTATCAGGGATTTCTTGAGGAATTCAGCAAACACACTCAAACGGTGGGGTCCGTCACACAGCGCATATTTGGGTTTGATGTTACTTACCTTACTCTGCGTTGCGTTGTTCACATTCGTTCTTTCCTCTGGCTTTCTTCCATGAATTCTCTTAGGAGACGGAGGGAGGTTTTTTCTTACCTGCTCTCTCCTGTCATTGGTTTGAGCCTTAAATTTACTTACATCTTTTGGCGCTTTATTGATATAGTAAGTTCTTTCAGTGTCTTTCCCGCTGTCTTCTTCTTGAGAAGCCTGGCTTTCGCCATTGTCGGTATAAAACACTGGTGTTACCTTTCTCCTAGAAACGGGTTTCTCACTTGTCTTATTTTCCGGTGTCTTCTCTCTGGACTGCTTTAGGAGTTGTAATTTTACCTCTCCATCGAAGAATGACATGAGATCAGCCATGGTAGGGTCTCGTCGTTGTTGTTCCATCATATATAAGACTTTCTTGTCCCATCGTGTACCTACTCCGCCCTTTGGTAAAGTAGAGGCCACGGCTCCAATAACCATAGAACTCTGATATTCATGAGACTTACCTAGCCAATCTAATTGTCTACAGATCTCCTGGATCTCATCGGAAAACTCTATAATCCCGCTGCTAATGAACTTTCTAGGCGCTACCAGTTTTGCATACAAATACTTAGCTATGTTATTCCTATTACCATACCTGATATTTAGTGTATCCCAAACTTGTCTTAATCCATCTGGATGTCCAATAAATTTTAACGCCATTAACTTGGGAGGTCCTTCCAAACATTCGATGAGGTATCTAAGTTTCTCTCCGTTAGATAGCACAGAGTTCTGTATGTTATCTTTATAATATTCATTAAAAGGTAACCATTTCATCTCATCTCCATTGATCTTGACGATCTCTCCCACCTTTACCGCTTGACGGGCTTCGGTTCTAGCTATTTGACGCGTAAAACTTTCTTGGGCCATCGTATTATTTAATATCGAGTTATCGGTATATAAATTTCTCGGATTATGATCAGGTCTATATGGAATATCATTGTCAACAGGTTTATAATTACCCTTAATAGGGTACTATAGGAGTTTCTACTTCACTAGCAGTATAGATGCGTGTAGGCTCCACACCTTGACCATGAAATACTTCAGACCTAACAGGTTGACACATTGTTACAGGGGGTGGTGGTATACCCCTTTGTGCATTTACTAATTTATCGCGTTCTAACGCGATACTCTGCTGCACTTCTTGCAACTCTAACCTACTTTCCCTTACTGTTCCCTTGAGTTCCTCCTGCATCTGCCCGAGCAGGAGATCCATCCCCCGCCGTCCATCTTCCACTCACTCGACCGCCAAAGCGGGAGCCACCAACATAGTAGCGGGCAGACGAGGGACAACGGGCGACAAATCATTGATATTTCGCTCGGAGTCCATGACAGGAACTGTCTCAGGGGCTGATCTGTGGGGCACAGGTAGTTTAGTGCTGTGCAAAGGGAATTGAGAAGTAGGTTCTAGGAGTACAGGTTTCTCTCTCACCGAAGGGGTGGCTTCGAGAACAGGCCTAATTATTTCAGGTTCATCCACTATAGTAGGGAGTCTTTCTACTCTAATAATTTGGTCTGTGGGTTCTGTACTACCTGTGCTAGCTAATTGTCTTCTAACAGCTGGGGGCAAATCAGGCAATTTCTGACGGTGAGATGTTCTTCTACGCCTACTTAGACACGATTTATTCACTCCGCCTTCAGGATCGGTGGTATCGCCTTCCTCAGATGATGTATACCCCTGTCTCTTGGGCGTAGATCGACTCATCATCTGCATTTGACTAGCTGTTAACTGTTTATTTATGCAGTCTTGCGTCTCTTGAAGATTTTCCAACTCTAGTTGGGTGATCTCTTCAGATGCTCTCCGTTCTGCTTCTGCCACTGCAACTGCTGCTTTTCTTTCTGCTTCTGCCGTTGCCATTGCCGCTGCTGCTGCCGCTTCTGCCTCTGCTGCTGCCGCCTTTCTTTCTTCTTCTGCCGTTGCCATTGCCGCTGCTACTGCTGCTGTCTTTCTGTCTTCTATTCGTCTTTTCTTTACTTGTTCCTCCTGGACTCTAGCGATGCGGAGGTGTTCATCAAATTTAGCTTGGTTCGCAGCTAACATTTCCGCATCGATTGTGTCCAACACAAGTTTAGTTCCTTCACTATTAGGTTCAAAGTCCAGACAGCCGTCTCCTCAACTCCTCGTCACCGAGGAATCGTTGATAGTCTGACAGATAGATGTCAATAGCGTCTCTCGTTCGCGGTTTCTCTGCTGTCGCTTCGCTTTCCACTTGAGAAAAGGTGGCTTCGGTTGATTCTCCATAGGTTGGGCGCTCAGCCAACTGAGACTTTCACTTGTCCGTTTCTTCAACCTTGAGACTCACCCGCTGGAACCAAGTCTTGACGGCCATTTGCAACGACGTGTCCTGTCTTCTTTTTGAAGTTTCCTCAAAGGCTGATAGGATTAGTCTAATACGTAGAGTTCTCTCTCGTACTTGATAAAGCAGCTCTTCCTGCTCTTGAGGTCCTTGGAGTTGTCAAAACAGTTGTTCCTCTAAACAGTTGTTCCTCTGCTGGAGTGACCGGAGCACAAAATCACCAGTCTGTACCTACACCAAGCAGCCCTGATGTAGTACCGGGGTTAATTTAACTATAACGGTATGTATAACAAACACAATTACTGTAGGAATAAACTTGGGGTTATGAATGTTGCAAATAATCGCATGAACTCTGAATAATAAATATTACGCTACGCGTATAAACTACTCAAACAAAATACTATCAAGCCTAAATAAACTACAGTATATGCAGACTCCGAAATGGTTAGTTAGTATGCGTTCTAACCTAGTAGTACGACTTATTCTTTCGAGGGGGATTACCTTACAACACTGGAAGCCCCTACGTTCCTAACTAGCACTTTATCGGACAGATGCTCTACACACACTGCAATCCCTTCAGACCTAACAACAGTCAGACAACAATCCAGCCTACAAATTATCTGTACAATCTGGGCAGGCTTTCACGCCTTCTGCTCAATATTAACCTACAAATAAATAAAACTGACAGAATTAAGTAAAATCTCAATAAAAAACCAGGGCTGCAGTCCCTGATTAAATATCAAGACCTACCGGTATATAATTATCAAAATCGAATAATACTGATGTACATGTACTGCTGTAAGTACCGGTTCGGGAGATTAGGTAGTCAGGCCTACAGGTTACCGGTCGACCGGTACTTCAACTTTATTGCCTACTGCAATAAAGAAGCGATAACTGTTATTGTTCGCGCTTTTAAGACCTTTAGCAGTTTAACCTGCCAAATTTATATGTCTTTTAGTTTGTAAATAGACTTTAGCTTATGACAAGTATTTGATACACATAAACACTACATTAGCCGAAGCCAGTCTAGTGCGCGACCATTCACCCGCTGGATATACCCAGGAGACTGGATTCGGATGGCTTAGACCTTATTGCAGGGTAGGCCTACTGTACTATTCGATTGATCACTAATATATAATCTCTGACAAATATTATTCACTTTCGGGAAATACTAACAGTTCCTTTAGGACGTGGCGCTCTAAATATATAAACAGAGTTATGACTTATACCAGACACTGTAAAGGCTTTTGCGGGATTGGCTAGTCATTTTTTCCCCGCGAAGTACTCTTTAGATGTTTTAAAGGACATAAAAGTCGTTTCCTTACTGTACCGGTATTTTAGTGGACATAAAAAGCTATTTTTCAGTATGTGTACTTTGGCGGACATAACTAGCAATCCTATGTCGCAATACGCCATAATACTCTCTACACAGTGTAGTTCAGATTACGACATCTATCAACTGATTTGGTGTACTCGTGGAACTTTCTTTGTTCAGGCCCACTCTGTGCAATCACTCGACCAATCAGCGTGATTTTCAGTTTATTACATAGAGGCCTCCGGGAAATCGCGCAATGCATTACGGTTTATGTTTACCTTTTTCCTGACGCCACGAACATCGGCTGTGGAATAATTCTGTGTTTCAGACTTTAGCCAAACATTAGAACGGCTTGATTACCGGAACGTATAACTGTTACCATAACAAGCCAAGTCTTACGGTACCACCGTGCACTCAATGCATTATGGCCTTTCACCGCATTATTTTAATGCTATTTACTGTCGGTTATTAATTGTATCAGTTGATGGAATATTATTATATTTGGATAATATCGAGAAAGAATCATAAAAACCCCATCTTCTTGATATACTGAAGGTAAGAGACAGGTTACATATAGCAATTGCGACTCATATTATATTGGTTTTGGAGTGAATCTAATGCTATTTCATAGGCACTATATGGGTCAATTGCTGTTCTCTTTATATGTGACTAAAATTAGTAAAGGTCGGCAGATTGGTATGCAGTATTGTGCGATAGAGTGCATGGTTTGACTGGTAACTAAGCATCTCCTAAAGAATGCGCCTTATACGTGAATCATAAGCCATACCGTTGTGTTTAGTATAAGTCATAACTCTGTTTACATAATTAGAGCGCCACGTCCTAAAGGAACTGTTAATATTTCCCGAAAGTGAATAATATTTGTCAGAGATTATATATTAATGATCAATCGAATAATACAGTAGGCTTACAACGCAATAAGGTCAAGTCTTCCGAATCCAGTCTCCCGGGTATATCCAACGGGTGAATGGTCGCGCACTAGGCTGGCTTCGGCTAATGTAGTGTTTATTTGTATCAAATACTTGTCATAGGCTAAAGTCGATTTATAATCTAAAAGACATATAAATTTGGCAGGTTAAACTGCTAAAGGTCTTAAAAGTGCGAACAGTAACAGTTATAGCTTCTTTATTGCGGCGTAGGCAATAAAGAGAGAAGTACCGGTCGACCAGTAACCTGTAGGCCTAACTACCTAACCACCGGAACCGGTACTTACAGTACAGGTACCGTACATCAGTATTATTTCGATTGTGATATTGTATAGTGGTAGGCTGCTTAAGAGATTAGGGACTGTACACACCTTGTTTCTTTTGGAGCTTATTTATTTCTGTCAGTTTTATTTAATTGTAGGCCAATATTGAGCAGAAGATGTGTAAGCCTGCTCAGATTATACAGATAATTTGTAGGCTGGACTGTTGTCTGACTGTTGTTAGGTCTGAAGACATTGCGGTGTGTGTAGAGTATCTGTCCGATAAAGTACTAGTTAGGAACGTAGGGGCTTCCAGTGCTGTGAGGTAAACCCCCTCGAAAGAATAAGTCGTCCAACTCGGTTAGAACGCATACTAACTAACCATTTCAGAATCTGCATATACTGTAGTTTATTTAGGCTTGATAGTAGTCTGTCAGCGTTTAGTCTGTATTTTGTTTGTGTAGTCTGTACAGGTACCGTAATATTTCTTATTCAGATAATTTGTAGGCTGGACTGTTGTCTGGCTGTTGTTAGGTCTGAAGACATTGCGGTGTGTGTAGAGTGTCTGTCCGATAGAGTACTAGTTAGTAACGTTGGGGCAGCCAGAGCTGTAAGGTAAACCCCCCGAAAGAATAAGTTGTCCTACTCGGTTAGAACGCATACTAACTAACCATTTCGGAATCTGCACATACTGTAGTTTATTTAGGCTTGATAGTAGTCTGCCAGCGTTTGGTTTGTATTTTGTTTGAGTAGTCTGTACGGGTACCGTAATATTTATTATTCAGAGTTTATGCGATTATTCGCAACATTCATATCCCCAAGTTTATTCATACAGTAATTGTGCTTGTTATACATACCGTTATAGTTCAATTAACCCCGGTACTACATCAGTAGGTAAAGACTGGAGATTTTGTGCTTTGGTCACTCCGGCAGATACCGTGGTTCTTTTAGCTGTACAAGTATTTTTAATTGCTGATTATTTGTTATACAAGTACTTGTACCTAATCTAGGGTTTAGTGTACAGTGCTTTCCGAAGGTAATTAGTGTGTAGGCAGTATATTTGTGTTGTAAAGTGGTTAATAGGCACGTTGGTTCTGGTAGACCGTGGTAATTAACTTCTAGGTAGGAACACTCCGTGATACATAACGTAGTACTTATAGCGATACGGCTATAAGTCGTCAGACGGTGGTATTTTCCTATCTGGACAACGCAGTATATTTAATACCGCTTAGTTATTTTCAAATACCGTAGTACCCTGTCCGTTGTAATAACCAGATATTCTAACCCTTTGTTAGGCTGGTTTGTTGACTTCTTGTAAAATTACCCTAAAAATTCGTACTTGTAATTTTTGTGTTTATTTAGAGATTGTAATCTCACACCGAATTGTACGTAATTTGTAGTATTAAGTAACTTAGGTAAATTAGAATTATTTGTTTTAGTGTCCAACAAGTAGCACTTCACTGAGAGCGCACAGCTTCTGTGTAGTGACTTCCCCCAGAAATAATAACATTTATTTCAAATATTGACAAAACCCATTAAACGGGTATATATATATTATAAATCAACTCAAACAATTTATAAATAGTAGGCCTGCCATACAACAATTAGGTCTCAATATCAGTTGGACTACTGCTTAAATAACGGTAAAAAGGTAACGTAAAGTAACCAAGTAACCCCTAAAATTCAGGAATTCAATTATTCTGAAATAATTGACATACCCGGTACTTACAATCGGCTTATTATATTTATTTCAATAAATTTAGGCTGAACTTATATACCCGGTACCGGTATTCTGTAATTAATTCTAGTCCATAATTATACTTATATATACTATAAGTGTAAGCTGTATACCGGTATTCACAATAGGCCTATTATATATTTATATATATTTGTGCTGAAATTACATACCGGTATTCTGTGACAAACCTAGTTTGTAATAATACTTATATATATACTATAAGTGTATACCGGTATTCTAATATATTGTATATATATCACGCTACACTGAGTAACGATATCGGTAATTAATTACTAGGCTAACGGTAATACTGAGTTACTAGACTTGCTTTAACTGTAATCATAGCAGTAGGCATTCAACTGTACAAGTAAACATGTCTGATACAAAGCAGAACCTGTCAGACAGTCTCTTAGATACCACTATCTGTTCGCGCTTTCAGACCTTTGGCAGTTTAACCCGCCAAATTAAGATGTCTTCTAGATATTAAATCGCTTTTTAGCCTATGACAAGTATTTGATTCACTACACTAGTCGAAACCAATCTGTGCGCGACCATTCACCCGCTGGATATTCCCGGGAGATTGGGTTCGACGGTTTAATTTTATTGCTATGTAAGCCTAATGTATTATTCGACTGACAGTATTATATAATCTCTGACAATATTATTCACCTTCGGGAATATTAACAGTTCCTTTAGGACGTGGCGCTTTATCTATATAAACAGAGTTATGACTTAAACTACTCACAACGATATGGCTTAATTATAATTCACATATATGGCGCATTCTTTAGGAAATGCTTCTTTAACAGACTCACTCGTACACAATGCTGCACAATACTGCACACTAATCTGCCAATCTTCACTGATTTTAGTCACATATAAAAGGAACACAGACTGACTCATGTAGGGTCTATCAAATAACATTAGATTCACTTCAAACCACTTTAACATAAGTCACAATCGTTATTGGTAACCTTTCTCTCTTACCTTCGGTATATCAAGAATATTGGGTGTCGGGGTTATTTCTCGTTATTCCAATATAATAATTCATCAACAAATATAATGAATAACCGACAACAAATAGCAGTATGCAGTATTCACAGATCAGTTATTAAAGCCGTGAGGTACGGTGTGTCAAATGCGAGTTAAATGCGGTGTGCGAAATTGCAGTGATTCCATGAGTTAAAGGATATATGTCCTTATAATTAAACCTACTAGTGTTGAGCTAAAAAGCAGAAAGCACAAAACACTACAAAGCCGTTCTTTCGTGGCTTTGAAAAACTCGTGACTACTGCTCTATACGAGGATACCAACTACCCTTATTCCACGAAGCTCCCGTTCAACACAGAGAAAGAGCAGTGAGATAGGAAAATTTCAGTTCAGTAGCTCTGTGATAGGTCAAAATCAAGGCCAACTCAAATTCTATTGGGAGATACAAAAACAAGGCTATGACGCAACCTTTCTAGGCTGGTTGGCCGATTAAACAGAGCCCAGATGCCTGCGTACAGCAAATCAGCCAATAAGCTGGTAACTTGCACTATTTTTAGCTATAGATCCCTTTGAGAGTATTCTAGCGACTGGGGGGGAACTGGCCAACAAGGCAAACGAATCAGTTATCCCACAAAAGCTTTTACACCATCTGTGACCCAGACAGGAGTGTGGAACGTGTAAGACCCAAGTTCAACTCACCTACTACTACTAGGATCGGCATGCTGCATTGCAGCTGCATTTTTAAGAATGCTGTGCCGGCTTGTCAACAAAATTGCACCGCCACAACTCCCTATCACCCATGACATTTGCTAGATCATCCGCATCTTTAAGGCCAGTGTCCTTTAAGATGCGTCTCAAGAAAGTCATGGGCTGTCCACCATGCGTATTCACTCCATGAGGCTGCCAAAGTACAAGATTATGCACTGGCTAGTCCTCACGGCGAAAGCAATGTCCTGCAAAGCGGAGGCGATTTTGTTCTAGTGTCAAGCTTGGGGGAACCAATGAGACACCTCCAATGTTATATAGTGTCTGGTTGGAGATGTGTGCATTGTACTTGACACAATGTACCCGGCGTAGCATTCTTGTGAATGTGCCATCCAGAGATTTGGTGTCCTCAGCAGTTAGAGCCCAGCATGGACTCCCGTAGAGGAGTACTGGAACTACTGCTGCTCTAAATAATCGGACCTTAAGCTTCCGATTAATTCTAGGTGACTTCCAAATCCTGGAAAGCCTATTCAAGGCTGCCCATGCCTTTCCCTTACGTATTCGAAGGTCCTCACCTGACTTCCGGATCCATGATCCCAGGTAACAGAAGTCGTCCACATGCTCAAGCATACCATCCTTTGAGCTTATGCTCATCCGATCAGAGACTTGCTGAGGACTTTCAAAGTTAACTGTCAGAATTTTGGTCTTTCTGGAGTTAATAAAAAGACCAACACTAGAAGCAGCATGATGCAGCAGCTAATGAGCTGAGGAACCGCTGGGCTCCCTCTAATGATTCTGAGAGTACTCCTAAGTCATCAGCAAAGTCTAGATCAGTTAGGTACTTGGCAGGATTTCCTCGACTTCTGGAGCCAGTAGGTGGAGTTATCATCACCCCATCATCATTATGATGGTCTAAGGACATGCGTAGAACATAGTCAACCACAATAATGAACAAGAATGGTGCAAGTGTGTCTCCTTGGAGGACGCCCCATAACACTTCAAATGGTTCTGTGTCACCGTCAACAGTAGACACTAATGTTGTCTAATCATCGTATACTGATCTGATTGCTGCAATAATTTCATCAGGAATCCCATATAATGAAAGTATGCTGAACATACGTGAGCGAGAGACTGAATCAAAGGCCTTGAAGAAGTCAACAAAGATAACAGCCAGATGCCTGTCTTTCTTTTTTGATAACTCTTCAATTATCCTTCTAAGTGCCAAAATGGGCTCCATGGTCCCACGACCTTTACGGAACCCATTCTGATTTCCACATAGCAGTCTCTCAATGGGATCCCTGATGCGATTTAATAGAATTCTATTGTATAGTTTTGCAGCAATCGAGATCAATGAGATTCCCCGCAAAGAACCATAGAGTGTTAGGTTGCCCTTCTTGGGAACTGGCACCAACTTATTTGTTTTCATTTCTTGTGGGACTCTTGTTGTTCGGTACATGTCTACTATGATGGGATAGATGAGCTTTAAACACTCAGGTATTTTAAAGACCTCAGGGGGAACACCATCTACTCCACTGGCACGATTGGTCTTAATGCTCTTTGCAGCAGCCTTCACTTCTGCAAAGGAGATATCGCCAATGGGTATATTTGGGAGTACAGACTCAGACACTTTTACTTCTATAAAGTTATCAGGCAATACCCTGTCATTATTGAGGAGCTTTTCAAAGTGGGCTTTCCAACCATTGAGGCGATCGGCTGGTGATTCAGCCTTAACCTTGGTGGTTGGTTGGCTTTTCCGCCCAGTAAGCAGATTGATCGATTTCCATGCCTGGGATGATTGCCTGCTGTCGTCAGCATCATTGATGGCATCAACCTGTTGGTTTATTAGCTCCTGTAGATTAACAGAGTACTGCCTGTTCAGGGACCTAGATGCAGCTTTAACTGCATTCTTGGCCGCTGTAGTCTGTTTGAGTCGGGACTCTTTCTGCGCCTTATGAAGGTCATTTCGGCACTTCTGAATTTTATTGTCAGTCCAGGGGGCCCTTTTCCTGTTTCGAGGGTATACAGGAACTGTTTCTGCAGCTGCTAACTTAACTGCTTCTGTAAAGGCAGTATAGCCCTCACAGTGATCTGCCGCCTCAGAGGCAAGAGCCTCATACCTGTTGCTCAGCTGTAGTGTGAAGCTGGATCTCACACTTGGCTGTTGCAACAGAGAGGACCAGTCATGCCGTTGCAAGGCAGATTTCGTTGTTCTGCTAGCACGCAGACTAAGTCTTACCTTGGCCACAATAAGGCGGTGATCACTGGAGAAGGGTCGAAGTGTAAATGCATTACAGTCTTGTATAGAGCTCCTGTATTTCCTACGAAACAGAATATGGTCTATCTGGGACTTGTGACCACTGGGTCCACTATGAGTCCATAGCTTTCCAGTTCGCTTCTTGAACTGGGTTCCAGCCGAAAACAATCCATTTCCAGAGATAAAATCCTGAAGATGGACAGAATTTCGGTTAACACTATTGCTATAGACCCAGGGCGATGTAGGTGATTGATGCAGACTTGCATTAAAGTCTCCCAGGAATGTTAAGAATGCATGCTGATCCACTCCATCAGTTGCTGCTTGTAGATTGTGGTAGAAATTTTCCACCTCCTCTACAGGGGCAACACTAGTTGGAGAGTAGCACACAATCAGAACCACCTTAGGAAACTTCTTAGCCAGTCTTCCAGAACATGAGAAGTGGCAACGGATGATGCGGTTAGAGATTTGGTCTATTTTGTCCAATGCTGCATGTGCAGTTGGATTCATCAATAGACCAATTCCACCATTGCCACTATCATCTGCTGACGCGAGGGCGAGTCGCCAACCGCCCCCCATGTCCTTAATCAGAACCTCATCAGTCTGTCCAGTCTGCATTCGGTGCTCTTGAACACCCACTGCGCTAAGAGAAAGCTTATCTGCCAAGGCAGTCAGCTCACCTTGTCGCATTGGGGACCCGAGTGTTAGGGTGTTTAATGAGGCTAGTCTAGTGACTTGCCTCAGATTCACCAATGGCTTTGTTGGTCGGGGTGGAACATGAGAGTAGCCTCCAACTCCAGAATCCCTCTCCCCATCACAATCTGGCCTCCCTGGTGACCCAGGGTTTGGGCCAGAAAGGTCATCAGGAAAGGGACTCAAAGAATTGTTGGCTGCTCTCTCTCCAGTAGGGGGTGAGACAGGCAGCCGGTCAGGAGTTAACTGACGCCTGTGAGGCCGATTGTGTCCGGTAATTCCACTGGCCTCTAGTGGCCGGACCTCCGCATTGCTAATGTAATCCATAGTGGGGGTTGGGGGGTGCTTTTTTGCCGAGTCAGCTCTCGGGGCAAATACCACACCCTGGTTTGCTATTCCACAGGGTGGGTGTCGCAATGGAGTCAGATATGAGGCCCATCACCCATATCTACTCTGGCGTACATGACCCACCATTGGCTGTTGCAGCTCATCTGCTGGGTCATGCCCTGTACCCTTGCTGCCAGGTGCAGGTCGCAGTGAAGTGCCCTCAGAGTGGACATGAGAACACTCTACTCCTAACCAGCCATTGGTAGATCACCATCTGCCTGGTCAGGCCATATACCCCTGCAGCCAAGTATATGGGTCCTTAATCCAGGACCAAGGGCGTCCTTATCCCAGAACGAAGGGGGTCCTAGTTACAGGACCAGATTTGCCCTAGTAAGAGGGTCTATGCAGCTACAGGTGGCACCTCCTTTATGCTGCATGGAGGTGGCAAGTTTTCTTGATCAATGACCTAGAATACCTGACCTGACCCATCCTCAACTCACCTCCTACTGTAAGAAAGGTCATCCCTCCAGTAGTAGTATCAGAACCTAGGTTAGTAGAAGCAATTTCGCAATTTGCGAAGTTAGTAAAGCGCCGTAGGTCTGTTATCGGCACTCGGGCCCAAGTCAAGCGGGATCAAGAAGCGGCTGTTCGCGCTTTCAGACCTTTGGCAGTTTAACCCGCCAAATTAAGATGTCTTCTAGATATTA
>JAUCBJ010000054.1:0-90071 GCA_032718475.1 Nemertoderma westbladi | reverse complement strand
GACAGTCGAGTGACTTGTGCCAGTTGTCGTTGTCGTTGTGCGGCTACGTCGTTGGCGAAAGTACGGCGGCGACGACACATCGGCGCTGAGGATCTCGTCCTGTCCGGGGGTTGATTGGGGTAGGCAGCGACGCCCGCTCGCCTAAATATAAACTCCTTATAATGTGGATAAACTCATGTATAGCAGAAATGACGGAGTTGATAGAAGATGGTCTTGGTATCGGGGAGCGATATACTCTACTTTTACAAGCCGTAATGGTACGTATATGGGCTTCTTAACTACTGGTCATTCTATCAATTTACACAATACGGACTATGTCGACTATATATCCTGCCCAGCGGAGTCGGAACCATAAACTGAAATTCGAATGCGAAAATTCTATTCGAAATCGGCTCGAAAGAAAAGACATTAAAGAAACAAATAAACGCGGTAACTCCAACATATATTGGGAATTCTTGATAGAAGCATTGTAACAACAAATAAATATCATCCGCGTTACCCCTACCAGACGTGCGTCTTTGGTATTATTACGATAAATGCCCTAGATCCAGCCAATAAACGGAAAGACATAAACATCCACGGAAACGTTGTGTTAAACACAGTTGTGCTCGTTATATTTACTGGAGTTTCGAGCGAAACTTGTTTGACGTACCACCTATGCTCACTCGGCTCGAACGATCCTGGAGTAAACCTACGATCAGAGTCCCGGAATACTCGATCAAACCTCCTCATTCCTTAGTTGGACCTCAGACCTACGATCCTGGTGGTGTCGCGGATCCTCGTGGACTGTATTCACTGTTCAAAGATCTAGTGCTACCCTAACAATTAATCGGTAACACTCCGACAGTGATTTCTAGCTAGCCGCCCATCTTACCTAGCCGGATTGTGATGCGGACACCCAATATCACTATCCTACCGTATGGTCGTCCCCGTTTAACGCGATACAACCCTTCATCAAGGTGAAGGAGAGTTTTGTACGAAACGAGTTAAACGTGATTCTATAAAGATCAAAAAGGAAACCTGCGTTTGTTCAGATAAACGTAAGTTATAACAGTAAGTCCAATCGATAAACGAATTGGCCTTATCTCGGTTCGATTGGGAAATCTCGAATCTCTAAGAAGATATTAAGCTTAGAAAACCCTATTCTCTGCGAGAGTTTTGGACGAACATATCCCATGACAAGCGGAGGAAAATCAGCTCGAGGAGAAGCATATCGAAATGGACGAGACACCGACAGTAAACCCAAACCTTCTAATGCAATCATATTGCACCCTTCACCCAGGAGTTATGGCCCTCCTAGTAAAGTGGTTCCCCCCAAAGAGAAAAGGACTCTTGCTAGCTTTAAAAAACTGCGTAAACGCCGTCCGCGCAAGAAAGACTAACTGTTTAGAGTATCTTTAGGTTTTAGAAACTGTGATTTTTATATTTTATAGACTGAAAATCCCATTTTCTGGGAGCGGTGTAAAAGCCTTTGCTGAATTGCCCCGTTATTTTTATTATCTTTTACATTAAAATACTCTGTAGTTGATTTAATAAGTGTAAGAGACCGTATTATTGCTGTATCGGTGTTTTTAGAGGATCTAAGACCTATTTCCTCCGTATGTGTACTGTGAAAGGCATATTTTATGATTCTATGGCAATTCGTGACGCAAAGGGGTGATAGCTACTCTTGAACAGTAGTTACTATGACTACGGTTAACAGCTGACATTCATACGTGTTGATTTCCTTTGTTCTACGGCGTCTCTCAGTTCAGTCAGCCAATTAGAGCGTTTTTGTGGCTCCTTGTACAGAAAATTTCCGAGAAATGACGCAATGCCTATGTGCAGTGTTTACATTCAGTCCTGAGCCAAAGAAAGAACGGCTTGGAAGTTTTTTGTGCTTTACTGTTTTAGCCGTACACTAGTAGGCTTAATCATAAGGCCATATATCCGTTATCTTGACTAACCTAACTCAATGCAATCAATGCATACTGCAGTACCGCATACACTGCATACTGTGTAACACTGTGCATACTTTATATTGTTATACTGCTATTTGCTGTCTGTACTTCATAATTTGGTTGATGAATTATTATATTTGGAATAACGATAAATAACCCCGAAAACCCAATATTCTTGATATACTGAAGGTAAGAGAGAAAGGTTATACATAACGATTGTGACTTATGTTAAAGTGGTTTGAAGTGAATCTAATGTTATTTGATAGCCCCTACATGAGTCAGTCCGTGTTCCTTTTATATGTGACTAAAATCAGTGAAGATCGGCAGATCAGTGTGCAGTATTGTGCAGCATTGTGTATGAGTGAGACTGATAACGAAGCATTTTCTAAAGAATGCGCCATATATGTGAATTATAATTAAGCCATATCGTTGTGAGTAGTTTAAGTCATAACTCTGTTTATATAAATAAAGCGCCACGTCCTAAAGGAACTGTTAATATTCCCGAAGGTGAATAATATTGTCAGAGATTATATAATACTGTCAGTCGAATAATACATTAAGCTTACATAGCAATAAAATTAAGCCGTCGAACCCAATCTCCCGGGAATTATCCAGCGGGTGAATGATCGCGCACAGATTGGTTTCGACTAGTGTAGTGAATTAAATACTTGTCATAGGCTAAAGGTGATTTATTATCTAGAAGACATCCTAATTTGGCGGGTTAAACTGCCAAAGGTCTGAAAGCGCGAACAGGGGGGGGGGGGGGGGGGGGTGGGTCCACTTTATCAGGCGAGCAGTTCTACCAGTAGTGTCGGGACTAAATGTAAATAAATATCTCGATGTGTCGCAATGAAACCCGCGATTACGTAACAATTATCAGCTAACCGATTCAATATTCCTAACGATTAGCAATAGAGTCGATATTCATCTTAATTTATTAATAATCTCTGAAACCATGGAAGACTATCTCTAGATATCTTCCATGACAAACACGATAATTGGACTTGATTTAGGTGAACTAGATTTGCGGATCCCCGACTGTTTGACGAGGAGGAGGTCTATATGGAAGTCTCTACCATCCGACTAGGAGTTCGAACCACTTCGGACTCAGACAGTTCGGCGGCATGGTTAGCGAGATCTTCGTCACTAAGAGTTTGGTAGGCATTCTCGGGAATATGGTGCATAAATAAATCGTGTTCCTGGTGGGATCTCTGGGATTTTATACTCTTAATGTCTGTCTCTTCGTACAAAGAACTCCTAAAGGCATTCACCACTCGGATCTGAAAGTAAATGAATAATAACTTGCGTTTAATTAAGTCGGCAGTTATTAAACTTGTATTAAACTTATAGCGTTTGTTTACAGGTAATAGAAACTTAGTAAGAAAATCGTCGCATATTTGATACGAATCAAAAATTGAAATGTTTGTCTGGTTTAATAATCCTTAAGCAGTAAATTTCCTTTACATGATTTTACACAAATGCCCTTTTACACCCGAAAGAAACATCAGGATTTAATGTTTTGCCAGAAAGTGAAAACACATTGTCAGGATTCCGCATGCATAGAGGCCCTTTTACCAAATGCCCTTTTACAAAATGCCCGTTTCCTTTTTACCGACGATGTCTAAGAACTCCAAGGGCTGCAGCTGATATCAGCTGCATCAGGTGTGGGGGGAGGGGGGATCGATCTGGTAACTATGTCGTGTTTTCGTTCCTATTTCCATAACAACGAGAATTCCAACGCAGGCGCGTATATATTGAGCCAATCACGTGCTTGGATAATAAACAACGCCCATGTTGAGAGGTATTGATGGGGTGGATGCTTAGAATATATAAGATGCTTTTCAATTTACCGAGATAAATTATTATACCGCTACATAGTTTCATGTATACAGTATTTTAATTATTATTGTTTCACTAAAACTCACCCAGGCTTTGTGATCGGCTCAACTTCAATTACATTATAAGTTCACGACATTGTAAGGTGAAAAAACAAGTTTATAAAAGTGAATAGGCGGAAGTTAATACTGGTTGTATTAATATTTAAATTAGATATTTTATTCCAAAATTGTAACATTACTCAACGCCGTTAGTATTAACAGCAAGTTATTATTTAGCACTTTACAACTTTAGAGGACATTACAGCATTGTATTGGCCTGTACATTTAGTATTGTATTTGGTGTTGTTGTTTACGTGATAACCCATGACGGCGTTAAGTAATGTCCACTAAGGGGACATTACTTAACGCCGTCATTGGATACCACGTAAACAATAGGTGGAAATTTGCTTGACAGCCAGATAGGCCTACTGCATTACCTTCCGGTAGGCGGGGTATAGCTATTAATAACCAATAGGGCCTAGCTATATTATTATAACATGGCTCCAAAAGCCACCATAAATATAAGCTAACTTATTTATAACATAATTTATGTCATTTTTACATTTATTTATACAGCAACTAATCTAATTTGTGCAGTTTCTATCACTTATATTGTATATGTACAATCATTTCGTAATGTTAAAATTTTGGAATAAAACTACATACATACTTGTTGCAAAGTACTTTACTGTTCTCATCCTCATGGCTTTATTTTCACTCACTCTCTAACATTCGTTCGTGTAACAAAGACACTCGGATCATCACACTGTAAAGTGCTACTTTACACACAAGTATGCAAATAGTTATTATATGATAGTAATTATATTCTGCTTAGTGAAGCATCTTACAGGTACTGTAAGAGAGTAGTGAAGATTATTTGACATTTATTTTTTTAATGCAAATTTTTGAAAGAAATTGAGGATTTTAATTATGTAAGCAAAGCTACAGTACTGTATTACCATAATTTTCTTTCTTATGTAACATCGCAAATTAATTAAACTTGAATATTTAACAACAACTTCTAATATTTCACGATGAGTATTCTGGGTCAGTACAAATACCCGACGAATCTGGAATACAGAGGCGAATGGAGTAACGAATGTTTACGTCACGGATTAGGACATTTAAAGTTCCCGGATGGGACAACATATTCCGGGGAGTTTCAGTTCGGATTACCTCACGGTTACGGGCAGATGTTGTATGCGGATGGTTCACGATATGAAGGTTAGACACTAGGGTAACGGGTTGTGTTGCAACTGGCTCCAGAAGTCGAGGTTTGCTGATGACTTAGGAGAACTCTCAGAATCACTAGAGGGAGCCCAACGGCTCCTCAGCTCATTAGAACATGCTGCTTCTAGTGTTGGTCTTTTTATTAACTCCAGAAAGACCAAAATTTTGACAGTTAACTTTGAAAGTTCTCAGCAATTCTCTGACCGGATGAGCATAAGCTCAAAGGATGGTATGCTTGACCATGTGGACGATTTCTGTTACATGGGATCATGGATCCCGAAGTCAGGTGAGGACCTTCGAATACATAAGGGAAAGGCATGGGCAGCTTTGAATAGGCTTTCCAGGATTTGGAAGTCACATAGAATTAATCGGAAACTTAAGGTTCAATTATTTAGAGCAGCTGTAGTTCCAGTACTCCTCTATGGGAGTCCATGCTGGGCTCTAACTGCTGAGGACACCAAGTCTCTGGATGGTACATTCACAAGAATGCTACGCCGGGTTCATTGTGTCAAGTATAATTCACACATCTCCAACCAGACACTATATAACATTGGAGGTGTCTCATTGGTTCACCCAAGCTTGATACTTGAACAAAGCCACCTATGCTTTGCAGGACATTGTTTTTGCCGTGAGGACTAGCCTCTGCACAATCTTGTGTTTTGACAGCCCCATGGAAAAAAAGCATGGTTGACAGCGCATTACTTTCGTGAGACGCCTCCTAAAGAACACTGACCTTGAAGATACGGATAACCTCGCGAAAGTCATGGGGATAGGGAGTTGTGGAGGTGCGACTTTGCTGATAAGCCAGCACAGCATTCTTAATGCACGCTGCATTGGGCTTGCCAAATGTAGATTGCATGGTGGTGGCAAAATTATTTTTTTTCAAGCCATCATCGCATCTCAATGTGCAGTTTCAATGCAGCAGGCCGATTATAGGAGTAGTAGTAGTAGTGTTGCATAGGGTGGTTACATTACCGTGGTAACGGGCGCTATTCGAAGATTACTTTCCATGGTAACGGGACGATCTGCGATGATTAGTTACTATGGTAACGGAAAGATGTACGATGATTAGTTACTATGGTAACGGGGCGATGTGCGAATATTAGTTACTATGGTAACGGGTCGCTATTATTCTACAAAAGTACCCGGTAAGTTACAAACTAAAATATAAAATAACGTATTCTATATTTAAAGTTCTATAACTACTTTGTATTTCATTATTCAGGACACTTAAGGAAAGGCGAATACGATGGTGTCGGCTCCTATGTTCGGAAAGATGGGTTGACGTTCGAGGGGGAATTCTATTCCGGACAGGTGCGCGGTCTGGGGTTAATGACCTTCCCGGACGGGACCCATGGCATTCCGAAATACGAGGGAGAATTCCAAGTTAGTCGCCATCTTTTATTTTAGTAACACATTCATTTAGGGCCCACCTTGGTGTAGTGGTTACATTGAATTCAAGGGACCAGCCAGGCATCTCTGCCTTGCATCCTTAAATTGTAGCTTAATGAGTACTGGAATTTTCCTCTGGGGAGTATAGTTCTGGGGGGACTTTGTGCGTAATCCGTGGCCTAACGGCCTAAGATTTTTTTTCACATTACATCACATTAAATGGAAGGTTATGTTACATTATTATATATTATAACATATTTTTGGCGGATTCTATGGTTATGTGAAATTTTTGTTAACTTATATTTTAGGGGACGAAACTGGTCAGGAGATGCAAGTCCGATAATATCGTGGAAAGTGCGAGGAAGGCCGTCGATTTGAGCCGAAGTTTAAAATATAAATTTACTTTTACAAAAGAGGAAGAAGAAATATTGCCTTAATCAGAACATTGCCAGTCAGACAGCAGACAACAATTCATAGTTTCTAAAATGATGGAAATCAAATACAGAAAGTTAAACAATTACGTAGTTTAATGGTGGAAATCAAATACAGAAAGTTAAACAATTGTGTAGTTTAATGGTGGAAATCAAATACAGAAAGTTAAACAATTATGTAGTTTAATGATTAACTGTCGCACATTAATAATGGCTTATAATATTCTTAAATTGTTTCTTTTTCACTCGAATATACCCCTATATTTGCTTAAATTTTACTTTTTTTCCCGGCAAAAAAAACAAAATAAAACATTTTTGTTCGAATTTCTTAAATTTTATTGTCATGTGTTGAAAGAGCATTGACGTAGAAAAATAATTTGAGTAATTTGAGCAAAATCCATCCATATAATGAAAAGTTGTTGCAACTTTAGTGTCTGCAAGGCGAACTCCAAAATGGAACTCAATATCCAATACTGGTTTATGTACCGGTGGTAGTTAAGTGGCTTTCTAGTTATATAATAATTATTTTATTCGAGAACACTATAACAATTATTGACCACTGAGTTAGGCAGCATCAGGAGTTGAAGAGTACAATAATTTGAATCGCAGTAACTATGGAAGCAATATAGTAAAATACTACAGTTCAATATATTTTGTAACACTATATTGTTGTTTTATTAAAGAATTGAGCAACAAAAAGTACCAATTTATGATTAAAATTACGTATTACATGGGAATAAAAAACGTTAGAACATTTTTTAAAACATTCTTTCGACCCTTTATTAAACTCGCTAGCGCTCGGTAAATAATGGTTTCGGGTGAGAGTCAACCGACACTGATTTCGGTAGACCGACACCATTCAGACGCTGGTATACCCGAAGATAGTTATATCATACGGTCACCCAGACGGAGGAAACAACAGTTAACTTCTAGACTGGGACTGGGCCGACTGGGGTAACTAACCAACCGTGTCTCGCGTAAACTCAGCAACCGCTTCTCTCCGGTAACCTTAGCAACCATAAGTCGGGGAACCTTATCAACCGTCTCTCATTAAATCATATTAAAAACCCTGCAATCCGTGTAATTTTTCCGTGGTGCGAATATTATTAATAATTTAAGTTATAGATTATAACAATAATAAAGAATAATGTAATTAACTTTCGTAGCCGGAACAGGATACTTTAATCCACAAACATATTTATACATTTTATACAAAATTATGTACAAATATTGACCAAAATTCGGTGTTTGCATTTTTTATCCTAAAAAAGGTAACCCCCCCCCCCCCCCTTAATGCTCCTAGCTGCAGTCTTGATTTCAGCAAAAGAGAAGATGTCACCAATAGGGATATCTGTGAGCACAGACTCAGATACACGATGTACCTCAAAGCTATCAGGTCAAAGCTCAAATACCCTGTCATTGTTTAGAGTTACTGAATGTGATCCTTCCAAAATTTGAGGCGCTGAAACTCAATGAGAAACAACTTACTATCATTTCTATTCATGCATCCTGTATACATTTGCCATAGAGATGTCATAGACTATTATTGAAAGACATGAAAACGCTAGCCAACAGACATGGCTTGCTCCACGCAAAATAAATTATTTCATAAAAATGGAGTGAATATTATTAGCGCAGTATATACCAATATATCAGTTAGCACTGTAGTGTCGCCACTCTATAAGTTTGTTTCTACATAGAATTGCGCAGAGATTGCAGCCTCAGATAATAATTTACGATTATTATCGTTTCCTACAGTACAGTTATACAGCACATTCAGTTATAGTTCGTTCAACACACTTAGACTCACACGTGTCTCTCGTACAGTAGGCCGACATACAGTTGGTCTGTCCAACACACTCCACGTGTCTTGATATAGTATCCCGTACTGTATATTATACATAAGGTTAACTCGTTCAATACACTCACAAACAAGTGTCTCTCTGTCTGCTACTTTTTGTGGAAATCTTTTAATTTTGGGAAAGTCTGAATTTGCAAATACTAATGCAAATGAAAATGTAACTACAGCATTAATAAAATTTGCACTATTTCTTGTAATTACATTGAAATAAGGCCTTTTATCCGCTGGGCTGTGGCATACCGGTAACGGTACAATGCCACAGCCGAATTGCGCAAATAACGGTGCTCCCAGACTACATAGGCCTACAACAGTGTACTAATTACCTTTCACACATTCGTTTGTGCTGAGGATACCTTCACAGACTTCATTATTTTGACGCCTCGACGCCCCGAAATATGACCGAGACCTATGATTATTTTTACTCAATCACGTGATGCGGATGTCTGGTCTTCTCTCATAGGATCGTATTATACCAATTCTATAATTTGGAGGCGTAACGCTTCCTATTGACGATTTGTTTGGGGGCTCGCCCTTTAATGGGAAATTTTCAGGATAGAAATATTATAATCTCCATTGCACTGTAAAATATTTGTATGTTTTTAATAGTAGGCCTATACAATACATACTGTAAATAATAAATAATAAAACCGCGATGCAAAAAAAGATTATTGTGGGAAAGTAAAACTTTGATTAAAATAAGAAAAAAAACAGTGACCGGAATGTATGTGTGGGCGCTGCTCCTATCTGCTACCGGAATGTACCTATGTGTGGGCTCTGTTCCTATCTGCTACCGTGCACTGCTCCTATCTACTACCGGAATGTACCTATGTGTGGGCGCTGCTCCTATCTGCTACCAGAATGTATGTGTGGGCGCTGCTCCTATCTGCTACCGGAATGTATGTGTGGGTGCTGCACCTATCTGTTACCGGAATGTACCTATGTGTGGGCGCTGCTCCTATCTGCTACCGGAATGTATGTGTGGGTGCTGCTCCTATCTGCTACCGGGAATGTATGTGTGGGTGCTGCTCCTATTTGCTACCGGAATGTATGTGTGGGTGCTGCTCCTATCTGCTACCGGAATGTATGTGTGGGTGCTGCTCCTATCTGCTACCGGAATGTATGTGTGGGCGCTGCTCCTATCTGCTACCAGAATGTATGTGTGGGCGCTGCTCCTATCTGCTACCAGAATGTATGTGTGGGCGCTGCTCCTATCTGCTACCGGAATGTAGGTGTGGGCGCTGCTCCTATCTGCTACCGGAATGTATGTGTGGGTGCTGCTCCTATCTGCTACCGGAATGTATGTGTGGGTGCTGCTCCTATCTGCTACCGGAATGTACCTATGTGTGGGCTCTGTTCCTATCTGCTACCGTGCACTGCTCCTATCTACTACCGGAATGTACCTATGTGTGGGCGCTGCTCCTATCTGCTACCAGAATGTATGTGTGGGCGCTGCTCCTATCTGCTACCGGAATGTACCTATGTGTGGGCTCTGTTCCTATCTGCTACCGTGCACTGCTCCTATCTACTACCGGAATGTACCTATGTGTGGGCGCTGCTCCTATCTGCTACCAGAATGTATGTGTGGGCGCTGCTCCTATCTGCTACCGGAATGTATGTGTGGGTGCTGCACCTATCTGTTACCGGAATGTACCTATGTGTGGGCGCTGCTCCTATCTGCTACCGGAATGTATGTGTGGGCGCTGCTCCTATCTGTAACCAGAATGTATGTGTGGGCGCTGCTCCTATCTGCAACCGGAATGTATGTGTGGGTGCTGCTCCTATTTGCTACTGGAATGTATGTGTGGGCGCTGCTCCTATCTGCTACCGGAATGTATGTGTGGGTGCTGCTCCTATCTGCTACCGGAATGTATGTGTGGGTGCTGCTCCTATTTGCTACTGGAATGTATGTGTGGGTGCTGCTCCTATCTGCTACCGGAATGTATGTGTGGGTGCTGCTCCTATCTGCTACCGGAATGTATGTGTGGGCGCTGCTCCTATCTGCTACCGGAATGTAGGTGTGGGCGCTGCTCCTATCTGCTACCAGAATGTATGTGTGGGCGCTGCTCCTATCTGTTACCAGAATGTACCTATGTGTGGGCACTGCTCCTATCTGCTACCGGAATGTAGGTGTGGGCGCTGCTCCTATCTGTTACCAGAATGTATGTGTGGGCACTGCTCCTATCTGTTACCAGAATGTATGTGTGGGCACTGCTCCTATCTGCTACCGGAATGTAGGTGTGGGCGCTGCTCCTATCTGTTACCGGAATGTACCTATGTGTGGGCACTGCTCCTATCTGCTACCGGAATGTAGGTGTGGGCGCTGCTCCTATCTGTTACCAGAATGTATGTGTGGGCACTGCTCCTATCTGTTACCAGAATGTATGTGTGGGCGCTGCTCCTATCTGCTACCGGGAATGTATGTGTGGGTGCTGCTCCTATTTGCTACCGGAATGTATGTGTGGGTGCTGCTCCTATCTGCTACCGGAATGTATGTGTGGGTGCTGCTCCTATCTGCTACCGGAATGTATGTGTGGGTGCTGCTCCTATCTGCTACCGGAATGTATGTGTGGGCGCTGCTCCTATCTGCTACCAGAATGTATGTGTGGGCTCTGCTCCTATCTGCTACCGGGAATGTATGTGTGGGTGCTGCTCCTATTTGCTACCGGAATGTATGTGTGGGTGCTGCTCCTATCTGCTACCGGAATGTATGTGTGGGCGCTGCTCCTATCTGCTACCAGAATGTATGTGTGGGCGCTGCTCCTATCTGCTACCGGGAATGTATGTGTGGGTGCTGCTCCTATTTGCTACCGGAATGTATGTGTGGGTGCTGCTCCTATCTGCTACCGGAATGTATGTGTGGGTGCTGCTCCTATTTGCTACCGGAATGTATGTGTGGGTGCTGCTCCTATCTGCTACCGGAATGTATGTGTGGGTGCTGCTCCTATCTGCTACCGGAATGTATGTGTGGGTGCTGCTCCTATCTGCTACCGGAATGTATGTGTGGGTGCTGCTCCTATCTGCTACCGGAATGTATGTGTGGGTGCTGCTCCTATCTGCTACCGGAATGTATGTGTGGGCGCTGCTCCTATCTGTAACCGGAATGTATGTGTGGGCGCTGCTCCTATCTGCTACCATGCGCTGCTCCTATCTGCTACCGGAGTGTATGTGTGGGCGCTGCTCCTATCTGCTACCAGAATGTATGTGTGGGCGCTGCTCCTATCTGCTACCGGAATGTAGGTGTGGGCGCTGCTCCTATCTGCTACCGGAATGTATGTGTGGGCGCTGCTCCTATCTGCTACCAGAATGTATGTGTGGGCGCTGTTCCTATCTGCTACCAGAATGTATGTGTGGGCGCTGCTCCTATCTGTAACCGGAATGTATGTGTGGGCGCTGCTCCTATCTGCTACCGGAATGTATGTGTGGGTGCTGCTCCTATCTGCTACCGGGAATGTATGTGTGGGTGCTGCTCCTATTTGCTACCGGAATGTATGTGTGGGTGCTGCTCCTATCTGCTACCGGAATGTATGTGTGGGTGCTGCTCCTATCTGCTACCGGAATGTATGTGTGGGTGCTGCTCCTATCTGCTACCGGAATGTATGTGTGGGCGCTGTTCCTATCTGCTACCAGAATGTATGTGTGGGCGCTGCTCCTATCTGCTACCAGAATGTATGTGTGGGCGCTGCTCCTATCTGTTACCAGAATGTACCTATGTGTGGGCACTGCTCCTATCTGCTACCGGAATGTAGGTGTGGGCGCTGCTCCTATCTGTTACCAGAATGTATGTGTGGGCGCTGTTCCTATCTGCTACCAGAATGTATGTGTGGGCGCTGCTCCTATCTGCTACCAGAATGTATGTGTGGGCGCTGCTCCTATCTGTTACCAGAATGTACCTATGTGTGGGCACTGCTCCTATCTGCTACCGGAATGTAGGTGTGGGCGCTGCTCCTATCTGTTACCGGAATGTACCTATGTGTGGGCACTGCTCCTATCTGCTACCGGAATGTAGGTGTGGGCGCTGCTCCTATCTGTTACCAGAATGTATGTGTGGGCACTGCTCCTATCTGTTACCAGAATGTATGTGTGGGCGCTGCTCCTATCTGCTACCGGAATGTATGTGTGGGCGCTGCTCCTATCTGCTACCAGAATGTATGTGTGGGCGCTGCTCCTATCTACTACCGGAATGTACCTATGTGTGGGCGCTGCTCCTATCTGTAACCGGAATGTATGTGTGGGTGCTGCTCCTATCTGCTACCGGGAATGTATGTGTGGGCGCTGCTCCTATCTGCTACCGGAATGTATGTGTGGGTGCTGCTCCTATCTGCTACCGGAATGTAGGTGTGGGCGCTGCTCCTATCTGCTACCAGAATGTATGTGTGGGTGCTGCTCCTATTTGCTACTGGAATGTATGTGTGGGCGCTGCTCCTATCTGCTACCGGAATGTATGTGTGGGTGCTGCTCCTATCTGCTACCGGAATGTATGTGTGGGTGCTGCTCCTATTTGCTACTGGAATGTATGTGTGGGTGCTGCTCCTATCTGCTACCGGAATGTATGTGTGGGTGCTGCTCCTATCTGCTACCGGAATGTATGTGTGGGCGCTGCTCCTATCTGCTACCGGAATGTAGGTGTGGGCGCTGCTCCTATCTGCTACCAGAGTGTATGTGTGGGCGCTGCTCCTATCTGTTACCAGAATGTACCTATGTGTGGGCACTGCTCCTATCTGCTACCGGAATGTAGGTGTGGGCGCTGCTCCTATCTGTTACCGGAATGTACCTATGTGTGGGCACTGCTCCTATCTGCTACCGGAATGTAGGTGTGGGCGCTGCTCCTATCTGTTACCAGAATGTATGTGTGGGCACTGCTCCTATCTGTTACCAGAATGTATGTGTGGGCGCTGCTCCTATCTGCTACCGGAATGTATGTGTGGGCGCTGCTCCTATCTGCTACCAGAATGTATGTGTGGGCGCTGCTCCTATCTACTACCGGAATGTACCTATGTGTGGGCGCTGCTCCTATCTGTAACCGGAATGTATGTGTGGGTGCTGCTCCTATCTGCTACCGGGAATGTATGTGTGGGCGCTGCTCCTATCTGCTACCGGAATGTATGTGTGGGTGCTGCTCCTATCTGTTACCGGAATGTATGTGTGGGCGCTGTTCCTATCTGCCGCCGGAATGTAGGTGTGGGCGCTGCTCCTATCTGCTACCGGAATGTATGTGTGGGCGCTGCTCCTATCTGTTACCAGAATGTTTGTGTGGGTGCTGCTCCTATCTGTTACCAGAATGTATGTGTGGGCTCTGCTCCTATCTGCTACCGGAATGTATGTGTGGGCGCTGCTCCTATCTGCTACCGGAATGTATGTGTGGGTGCTGCTCCTATCTGCCGCCGGAATGTAGGTGTGGGCGCTGCTCCTATCTGCTACCGGAATGTATGTGTGGGCGCTGCTCCTATCTGTTACCGGAATGTATGTGTGGGCGCTGCTCCTATCTGCCGCCGGAATGTAGGTGTGGGCGCTGCTCCTATCTGCTACCGGAATGTATGTGTGGGCGCTGCTCCTATCTGTTACCAGAATGTATGTGTGGGCTCTGCTCCTATCTGCTACCGGAATGTATGTGTGGGCGCTGCTCCTATCTGCTACCGGAATGTATGTGTGGGTGCTGCTCCTATCTGTTACCGGAATGTATGTGTGGGCGCTGCTCCTATCTGCCGCCGGAATGTAGGTGTGGGCGCTGCTCCTATCTGCTACCGGAATGTATGTGTGGGCGCTGCTCCTATCTGTTACCAGAATGTATGTGTGGGCGCTGCTCCTATCTGCTACCGGAATGTATGTGTGGGCGCTGCTCCTATCTGTTACCGGAATGTACCTATGTGTGGGCGCTGCTCCTATCTGCTACCGGAATGTATGTGTGGGCGCTGCTCCTATCTGTAACCGGAATGTATGTGTGGGCGCTGCTCCTATCTGTTACCGGAATGTATGTGTGGGCGCTGCTCCTATCTGTTACCGGAATGTATGTGTGGGCACTGCTCCTATCTACTACCCGAATGTATATGTGGGCACTGCTCCTATCTGTTACCGGAGTGTATGTGTGGGCGCTGCTCCTATCTGCTACCGGAATGTATGTGTGGGCGCTGCTCCTATCTGCAACCGGAATGTAGGTGTGGGCGCTGCTCCTATCTGCTATCGGAATGTAGGTGTGGGCGCTGCTCCTATCTACTATCGGAATGTAGGTGTGGGCGCTGCTCCTATCTGCTACCGGAATGTAGGTGTGGGCGCTGCTCCTATCTACTATCGGAATGTAGGTGTGGGCGCTGCTCCTATCTGCTACCGGAATGTATGTGTGGGCGCTGCTCCTATCTGTTACCGGAATGTACCTATGTGTGGGTGCTGCTCCTATCTGTAACCGGAATGTATGTGTGGGCGCTGCTCCTATCTGTTACCGGAATGTATGTGTGGGCGCTGCTCCTATCTGTTACCGGAATGTATGTGTGGGCACTGCTCCTATCTACTACCCGAATGTATGTGTGGGCGCTGCTCCTATCTGCTACCGGAATGTATGTGTGGGCGCTGCTCCTATCTGTTACCGGAATGTACCTATGTGTGGGCGCTGCTCCTATCTGCTACCGGAATGTATGTGTGGGCGCTGCTCCTATCTGCTACCAGAATGTATGTGTGGGTGCTGCTCCTATCTGTTACCGGAATGTATGTGTGGGCACTGCTCCTATCTACTACCCGAATGTATGTGTGGGCGCTGCTCCTATCTGCTACCGGAATGTATGTGTGGGCGCTGCTCCTATCTGTTACCGGAATGTACCTATGTGTGGGCGCTGCTCCTATCTGCTACCGTGCGCTGCTCCTATTTGCTACCAGAATGTATGTGTGGGCGCTGCTCCTATCTGCTAACGGAATGTAGGTGTGGGCGCTGCTCCTATCTGTTACCGGAATGTATGTGTGGGCACTGCTCCTATCTACTACCCGAATGTATGTGTGGGCGCTGCTCCTATCTGTTACCGGAATGTACCTATGTGTGGGCACTGCTCCTATCTGCTACCGGAATGTATGCGTGGGCGCTGCTCCTATCTACAACCAGAATGTACCTATGTGTGGGCGCTGCTCCTATCTACTACCGGAATGTACCTATGTGTGGGCGCTGCTCCTATCTGCTACCGGAATGTATGTGTGGGCGCTGCTCCTATCTGCTACCGGAATGTACCTATGTGTGGGCGCTGCTCCTATCTGCTACCGGAATGTATGTGTGGGCGCTGCTCCTATCTGCTACCATGCGCTGCTCCTATCTACTACCGGAATGTACCTATGTGTGGGCGCTGCTCCTATCTGCTACCGGAATGTATGTGTGGGCGCTGCTCCTATCTGCTACCATGCGCTGCTCCTATCTGCTACCGGAATGTATGTGTGGGCACTGCTCCTATCTGCTACCATGCGCTGCTCCTATCTGCTACCGGAATGTATGTGTGGGCGCTGCTCCTATCTGCTACCGGAATGTATGTGTGGGCGCTGCTCCTATCTGCTACCAGAATGTAGGTGTGGGCGCTGCTCCTATCTGCTACCGGAATGTAGGTGTGGGCGCTGCTCCTATCTGTAACCGGAATGTATGTGTGGGCACTGCTCCTATCTGTTACCAGAATGTATGTGTGGGCGCTGCTCCTATCTGCTACCGTGCGCTGTTCCTATTTGCTACCAGAATGTATGTGTGGGCGCTGCTCCTATCTGCTACCGGAATGTAGGTGTGGGCGCTGCTCCTATCTGTAACCGGAATGTATGTGTGGGCGCTGCTCCTATCTGCAACCGGAATGTATGTGTGGGCGCTGCTCCTATCTGTTACCAGAATGTATGTGTGGGCGCTGCTCCTATCTGTAACTGGAATGTATGTGTGGGCGCTGCTCCTATCTGCTACCGGAATGTATGTGAGGGCGCTGCTCCTATCTGCTACCAGAATGTATGTGTGGGTGCTGCTCCTATCTGTTACCGGAATGTACCTATGTGTGGGCGCTGCTCTTATCTGTTACCGGAATGTATGTGTGGGCGCTGTTCCTATCTGCTACCGTGCGCTGCTCCTATTTGCTACCAGAATGTATGTGTGGGCACTGCT
The DNA here is from genome assembly GCA_032718475.1 of Nemertoderma westbladi. Classification (NCBI taxonomy): domain Eukaryota; kingdom Metazoa; phylum Xenacoelomorpha; order Nemertodermatida; family Nemertodermatidae; genus Nemertoderma; species Nemertoderma westbladi. The sequence goes on along the minus strand of JAUCBJ010000054.1, from coordinate 73,236 downwards.
CCTATCTGCTACCGGAATGTAGGTGTGGGCGCTGCTCCTATCTGCTACCAGAATGTATGTGTGGGTGCTGCTCCTATCTGTTACCGGAATATACCTATGTGTGGGCACTGCTCCTATCTGCTACCGGAATGTAGGTGTGGGCGCTGCTCCTATTTGCTACCAGAATGTATGTGTGGGCGCTGCTCCTATCTGCTACCGGAATGTATGTGTGGGCGCTGCTCCTATCTGCCGCCGGAATGTATGTGTGGGCGCTGCTCCTATCTGCTACCGTGCGCTGCTCCTATCTGCTACCGGAATGTACCTATGTGTGGGCGCTGCTCCTATCTGCTACCGGAATGTATGTGTGGGTGCTGCTCCTATCTGCTACCGGAATGTACCTATGTGTGGGTGCTGCTCCTATCTGCCGCCGGAATGTATGTGTGGGCGCTGCTCCTATCTGCTACCATGCGCTGCTCCTATCTGTAACCGGAATGTATGTGTGGGCGCTGTTCCTATCTGCTACCAGAATGTATGTGTGGGTGCTGCTCCTATCTGCTACCGTGCGCTGCTCCTATCTGTAACCGGAATGTATGTGTGGGCGCTGTTCCTATCTGCTACCAGAATGTATGTGTGGGTGCTGCTCCTATCTGCTACCGGAATGTACCTATGTGTGGGTGCTGCTCCTATCTGCTACCGGAATGTACCTATGTGTGGGCGCTGCTCCTATCTACTACCGGAATGTACCTATGTGTGGGCGCTGCTCCTATCTGCTACCGTGCGCTGCTCCTATCTACTACCGGAATGTATGTGTGGGCGCTGCTCCTATCTACTACCGGAATGTAGGTGTGGGCGCTGCTCCTATCTGCTACCGGAATGTAGGTGTGGGCGCTGCTCCTATCTGCTACCAGAATGTATTTGTGGGTGCTGCTCCTATCTGTTACCGGAATGTACCTATGTGTGGGCACTGCTCCTATCTGCTGTTAGAATATCATAAACTGTTAGTCTGCCGGACTCGGTTTCTTACATTTTGAGAGAGATATAAGGTGGAGGGAAATTCAAACTTACTTTTAGTTAGAGGTAGCACTGTGTGACATACCGGCACTGCTGCACTGCAGCAATACTGCAATAGGTCTAGTGCATTTATTGACAGGCCTAAATCGTGTATACATTATACAATGATATGTTAGAATATCCTATCTTAACATGGCGCAGTGTGTACTCCAACCTACACTGGAGTAAAATAATTCCCAGTGGCAGAATATAACCGAATACAGGAATATATATCCCTAATCCATCCATCTTATCCGGAATTTTGAAAATAACTTGCCCTTACAATGGGAGAGAAACCAGATAATTATTTGGACTTAAATGAAGAGGATCTACCACAACTCGATATACAAGATCTTCGACATTACTGTACCCAGGCTGGCATAAACTTTACAAGTAAAACAGCTGCTAAAACTCTTCAGAAGAAGTTATCCGGAGCATTAAACTTTGAGGATGGAAAGGGCGAAACTGCCTCATGGGACACGTTTGCTAAAATTTTAGCAGATGAACGGCGGGCTGCTGAGGATCGTTCCGCTAGAGAGCGTGCCGCCGCCGAATTACAACGAGCCGAGGATCGCGCTGTCACAGCCGCGGAGCTACGGCTTGTAATAGAACGTGCTGACGAGGACAGACGTGTCGCCGCTGCGCAGTTCGCTCAATTAATAGCAACACTCCATCCTGCCGCTGGTGGTGGAGTGGCACCGGGGGTTCCACCTCTGGCTCCCGGAGACGTACCTGAGCATCAAAATCGACGTCGTCCTATCGACATTAAGAATCTCGAAAAGATAAATAATAACGTCGACTTCCAAACCTTCATCCGATGGCGGAAAGCTTGGGATGTTCACGCACACCGGCAACAGATATCGCTTTTCCCTCGCGACGAGCAAGTATATGCCTTGATAGAGGCGTTGGGAATGGATATCCAACAAACTATTAAAGTTACGCTTCGCCTGGATATCGACTCAGGTGACACAACAACTGAGACGTTGTTGGACGCGTTTCAGGCCCATTTACGTTCTAAACGGAGTCTTGCCGTTGATGCCATAAAGTTTAGAGAACGTAAACAGGGTCCTAACGAATCCTTTGATTCACTCCGAGTTTCACTCGAGGAACTAGCTGACAGCGCTGAGCTGTGCGACCATTGTCGTAATCGTCAGTTAGTTACACAGATCATCGTGGGTGTTCGAACCTCTGAGACCCGATCCAAACTCCTCGAAATTCTACCTGAACCGACACTTAATGACTGTGTTCGAATAGCACAGATGGTTGAAGCAAGTGAGAAGAACGAGGTAATTATAGGTAGCGGCAAACCTATAACACAAATCTCGAACTATCAACGGGAACGTGGACGATCACCAACCCGCGAAAATCGAGATAATCGGAATCCTTCGGGAAATCGAAATAATTCCAGCAATCCGAACCAAAGTTCCGGCAAATGTGGTATGTGCTGGTCGAAAGACACACCCGGGTGGCAGAACTGAATGTCCAGCCCGAAACGCCACATGCGACGGATGCGGAAAACTTGGACACTATAGACCGGTATGCCGTTCTAAACATAAAACCAAGGAACACAAGGTTTCCACTATCCGTCCAACTCAAAACTCTGTCAATCGCATTGTAATCTCTAACACAATATGCGAGCTAGAATATGTACCAGTCGACATATTTCGCACAGATAATAATAATAAAGTTGGACATATTAAACAGGCCCTGCCCGACAGTGGCGCTGTTATAACCATTTTGGGCGAGAAACAATTCCACAAGATGGGCGGTAAAGGATCCGACCTTCTACCTGCCGGCAGGGAAGTGTTTTCCGCAGCAAATGGTTCTCCGATATATATATCGGGTCGTCTTCCCGTTCGAATAATTCATGAGGGCGACATCGTTGAGACCGAGATATACATATCTCGAGAATCCACTGGATTTATTATGTCTCTCCGACTATCTCAAGAGTTTGGACTCATTCCTTGGAATTTTCCAAACAAAATCCATCCAGATATTTCCACTGTCAAAGCATCTCAGAATATGGAGAATTTGCAGCAGGAAATTCTGACAGAATTTGCAGATGTCTTTGATGACGACTCGGTTCCATTATCTATGATGGACGGTCCACCGATGCACATAACACTTAAGGAAAATGCGGTGCCTTACCATGTAAATGGCGCCCGACCTATACCTTTTGCGTTGCGCGAAGAGGTTAAACTACTGCTCGACGATTACGAACGTCGTCAGATCATTGCTAAAGTTACTGAGCCTACAGATTGGGCTCACCCTTTAACGGTGTGTAGAAAACCAAATGGGAAACTCCGTTTGTGCGTGGACCTTCGACACCTTAATAACCAGGTTAAACGTCCACAGTATCCCACACCCAATCCACGCAGTGTAATCGCTAATATTCCGGCTTCCTCGAAATGTTTCACAGTATTCGATGCAGCACATGGATATTGGCAGATTCCCCTGGACTCAGAAAGCCAACTTCTCACGACATTCAGCACACCATGGGGGCGCTACGTACATCGACGTAGTGTAATGGGCCTCATCTCGAGTGGGGATGAATATAATCGTCGTGGAGACAACGCATTGCAGGGTATTCCCAACGTGGTCAAGTTGGTTGATGACCTACTGATCTACGGAGACAATGTGGAAGAACATATCTCCCAGATTAGGGTTGTACTGCAACACTGTCGTGAGGAAAAATTGTGTCTTCACCCAGAGAAGATACAATTCGCTAAGTCGGAAGTTAAATATGCCGGATTTCTAGTAGGAGAATCGGGAATAAAACCAGATCCAATGAAACTTCGAGCGATCTCAAGTTTTCCATGTCCAACTAACATAACTGACTTAAGAAGTTTTGTCGGGTTAGTCGAACAATTGGCCCCTTTCTCACATGACTTGGCATCACATTTAACTCCACTGCGTCCCCTATTAAGTGCGAGGTCTCCATTTATATGGACTCCAGACCACGAACGCGCATTCATTGCGACAAAGGCCGGACTGATTTCGCCGCCTATTCTAGCATCATTCGACCCCACTAAGGAAACTCAGCTCCAAACTGATGCGTCCCGGAAACATGGCCTTGGGTACGCCTTACTCCAACTCCATGGTGAAGATTGGCGTCTCGTTGAATGTGGTAGTCGGTTTGTGACCGAAACAGAATGCCATAGTCGAGTTGGAAATGTTAGCGGTAGTCTGGGCAACCCAGAAGTGTAGATTGTACTTACTGGGGTTGTATAATTACACCTTAGTGGTGGACCACCAACCACTCGTGACGATCATTGATCGTTACACCATCGATGCAACGGAGAACACACGCCTCCAGCGACTAAAGACCAAACTGTCTCCATATGTGTTTACCACAATCTGGAGAAAGGGGAAAGACCATCGAATACCAGATGCTCTATCCCGCGCCCCTGTGGATGACCCCACTCCAGAGGACATTGTCGATGACGGTGATATGTCATATTACATCCGGGCGGTTACTCAACAAACCATCTCGGATATTGAAGCCCCTTTTGACGACTCCATTCTAGAATCCCTGAATCAATGTGTTCTGAACGACCCTGATTACATGGCATTACACAAAGCCATACAATCCGGTTTCCCCCTGGACACTCGGACACTATCTGGAGTTCAACCATTCTGGTCAATTCGTCATGAACTCACGACTGACCATGATCTCATTCTATATGGTCATCGCATAGTCATCCCGCTTGAAGAACGACGGAAAATTCTTCAACGCTTACATTCGTCTCACCAAGGTGTTGAAAAGACGCTGCGTCGTGCACGTCAAACTGTTTACTGGCCAGGATTGACCAGTGACATTCGGAACACTACTGGGTCGTGCCGTGAATGTTTGGCTTATCAACCAAGCCATCCCAAAGAGCCAATGCTCTACGACCCCCCGGCTACACGGCCCTTCGAAGAAATTTCGTGCGATTTCTTCTCCCTAAACGGTCATGATTACCTCACTGTAGCGGATCGCTACTCCGGGTGGCCAGAAGTCCTCTCTTACAGCACCCCTCCCACTGCGGCGAAAACTATCGAGAGTATCCACAGCGTGTTCATCCGCTTTGGTGTCCCTACACGTTTACGATCCGATGGCGGCCCTCAATTTACAGCCACCGTATTCGAGGATTTCCTCAATGATTGGGGCGTCAAACCGATCATTTCTTCACCGGGATACGCGCAAAGTAACGGTCACGCCGAATCAGCGGTGAAAGCTATCAAATCCCTCCTCGCAAAGACTGGAGGAAACATCAAGAGTGAGAGATTCGGGGAGGGGCTACTCGAATTACGGAATGCGCCACGCATGCATGGGAAATCGCCAGCCGAAATTCTGTTCGGACATCCTATCCGTACACGAATCCCCATCCACAGCAGTGCGTTCCATGGGAGCCATCAGTCTACTCGGACTGAAATGGATATAAAGGCCCATGACCTAAAATCCAAAACTGCCAACTATTATAATAAGGGCGCCCACAAACTCAAACCACTTCAGATTGGGGAGAAGGTCCTTATCCAGAATGCTTCTACAAAGCGTTGGGACCGATCCGGTGTCGTTGTGGAGATCAATCCACATCGTTCTTACAGGGTCCGGACCCCATCGGGCCGCGCACTACGGCGCAACCGAAGATTCCTTATTAAGGACACTGCGGCAGACCCTATTATACAGAAAGAACAACCCTATCAACGGAAACATGTAACATGGAAACCGACGTTAGTGGATGATATACCTGTCGTTCATAGATATCCACAACGCAATCGACGCTCTCCAGACAGACTACATTCCTCTACAAACTGAAAGCTTTCATATCATATACTAAAAGCTCGAAGGGGGGTGTTAGAATATCATAAACTGTTAGTCTGCCGGACTCGGTTTCTTACATTTTGAGAGAGATATAAGGTGGAGGGAAATTCAAACTTACTTTTAGTTAGAGGTAGCACTGTGCGACATACCGGCACTGCTGCACTGCAGCAATACTGCAATAGGTCTAGTGCATTTATTGACAGGCCTAAATCGTGTATACATTATACAATGATATGTTAGAATATCCTATCTTAACATCTGCTACCGGAATGTAGGTGTGGGCGCTGCTCCTATTTGCTACCAGAATGTATGTGTGGGCGCTGCTCCTATCTGCCACCGGAATGTATGTGTGGGCGCTGCTCCTATCTGCTACCGTGCGCTGCTCCTATCTGCTACCGGAATGTACCTATGTGTGGGCGCTGCTCCTATCTGCTACCGGAATGTACCTATGTGTGGGCGCTGCTCCTATCTACTACCGGAATGTACCTATGTGTGGGCGTTGCTCCTATCTGCTACCGGAATGTACCTATGTGTGGGCTCTGTTCCTATCTGCTACCGTGCACTGCTCCTATCTGCTACCAGAATGTATGTGTGGGCGCTGCTCCTATCTACTACCGGAATGTACCTATGTGTGGGCGCTGCTCCTATCTGCTACCGGAATGTATGTGTGGGCACTGCTCCTATCTGCTACCGGAATGTATGTGTGGGCGCTGCTCCTATCTGCTACCGGAATGTATGTGTGGGCACTGCTCCTATCTGCTACTGGAATGTATGTGTGGGCACTGCTCCTATCTGCTACCGGAATGTATGTGTGGGCGCTGCTCCTATCTGCTACCGGAATGTACCTATGTGTGGGCGCTGCTCCTACCTTCTACCGTGCGCTGCTCCTATCTACTACCGGAATGTACCTCTGTATGGGCCAGTGGGGGCTGCTCCTATCTACTACCGGAATGTACCTCTGTATGGGCCAGTGGGGGCTGCTCCTATCGGAAGTTTTGATCCTAGAACCAATAGATTGGAAGCCTGTAGCTCGATTTGCAAATGAGTCACAGTTCTTAACGTCAAAAATTCGAAAATGTATACAACGGATCGCATTGTAGTAATTGACGGGACAAATAATAACTCGAGAAGTAAGAGATCTCGCTAAGCCGCTTTCAGATTGGAAATCCCTATGTTGTGACGGCGCATTTTGTCGACAAGCCGGCACAGCATATATATTTATATAATGCAGCTGCAATGTAGCATGCCAATAGTAGTAGTAGTAAAACTTTCTTTCAACTCTTTCAACTTTCTTTCAATTGAGCTACCCCGCCTCCTGCCAATATAAAATCGATTAGCTAAGGTGTATTTCAAACATCGATTCTCCCCCCTAAATCGACTTCCAAGTTTTATGTTACAACAAATTATTTTGTTTTTAAATATTTTTTGTTAAAACACATAACATTTCTGTAAAAAATGCTTAAATTGTTGGTATTTGCAACATTTGTTGTAGTTGGATTCAGTTTGCGTTGCAAACGTACAATGTCGGATGGAGATATCAAAGATAGAGGAGATCTTTGCGATTTTTGCTGGGTATGTACAGTACCATATCTTTTGCATGAAACGTTACACATACTGTAGGTAGATGCCACAACGTAAGAGTGAGCCCAATATACCAAAATAATTTCCTAGTTTAACTTTGATAGGTCGGAATTATTGTTCGGGTCGGAAATCTCCTAGTCTATATGTTAAACGAACATGTTAATTTATATTTGGGCAAAATCCCATATTCTGTATATTAAAGCAATAATAATACTTTAGGCGCACTAAATATATTTTTATTTCAGAGTTTGAAAAAAGGAGATAACACAGTATATGACGGCGTAGTGGGAATGGCGGGCATCCTGCCAGATTACCGACAATATTGCGACATTGCAGAACCATTGCTTTGTGCGGATCACCCGGATTGCGAATTAATTTGCTGTGACGATAAAGACATGTGCAACTAAATAAATATTATTTTAAATTAATTGTGTTCGCATGAGTACCGCTTCTTCTGTACTTACTTGTGAATAGTGGTGGATTAATAAACAAAAAGTCTGAATTACTGGGTTTGGGGTATAGTTTGTACTACCCACAACAGCTGGGTTTGGGGTATAGTTTGTACTACCCACAACAGCTGGGTTTGGGGTATAGTTTGTACTACCCACAACAGCTGGGTTTGGGGTATAGTTTGTACTACCCACAACAGCTGGGTTTGGGGTATAGTTTGTACTACCCACAACAGCTGGGTTTGGGGTATAGTTTGTACTACCCACAACAGCACATCATATTTTAGTCTTTATTGGTAATAATCATTGCATTGTTGCCCAGCTATACTCATGAGATAAACAAAATGTTCCAGAATATTATGTATTTATGAAATATAATAAATGGCCTGCAGCGGATGCAAATACATGCAACATTCGAATGCCACTAACACAGCTATCCCCCATGCACGGCCAGCTTTCCAATAATACCAACAAAATGCACAAATTTCAATTTCACTTTGAATTAGGGTTTCGGACCGCCTCTCTCGAAATCTGGGGGGCATCCCGGACATGGGACATGGTGCATTTTCGCCTGTGACACCGGTGTGCAGGCGAAACTGCCCCACCACGCCCTATAGACTTGTAGTATAATAATACTGTAGTAGAACTTTGAATTCGATGATCTCAGATGGCATTTTTTCGCACGAAAAATACTTCTCCTCCTCCGCCATTTCTTAACCGTTGTTGTTTGTAATTTTTTCTTCATATGAAAGGTAATTTCATAAGCTTCAATAAATTTTACGCGATTTCGTTAATTTAATAATATTTCCCCATTTTTTTTAATGAACAATTAGAAAAAAACATGGATTTTTTCAGTTTTTAAAAACAAAATTGCCATTGTCAGAAATAAAAAACAATAATCAAAAGTGGGTGAAAAATCTACTGAAAATGAACATTCTGGTTCCAAAAAAATGTGCTATCAGATAATAAATATGGAAAATAACGGAGGAAGAGTCTTTTTAGTGAAATTTTTAAGATCTCACGAAGGCCGCTAGGAGGCGCCAAATTTTTTTTTCAAATTTTATATGTATTTTATGGTATACTAGCTGGCAATTAATACCCGAGGCGGGTTACCCGGTATCCCGCCGGTACCGAACGTGAATTAAATTTTTCGAAAGGTGGGAAAAGTGGCCTACTGTATATGTATAATGTATAATGAGCCTTCGTTATAGATAGAGAGAAAGAGAGGGAATAATTTGACTTTTATAAGTCTAGATAAGCAATTATTTACTTATATTTAACCCTTTCCCGACCAGGGAACTAAAATTTAGTGCCCGCCAGTGCTCCAACATTTTAGAAAAAAATATGCCATAGATATTATCAAAATACTAAAGTGTAAATTTTGAGACGTAAATCGCTATAAATCTAATGTTTTTGTTCTAGAATATTAATTATTATTTAGAGTATAAAAGTAACAGCAAGCGCGATAATCTCTAACTTCATATTAATGTATTAAAGTTACGTAAAAACAATGCAAAAAGTAATTCATTAGGGCTAAAGTTTATAGTTTAGTTAGTTAGAAATGTTAAATGTACTTGAAAATGGCAACACATCGTATTATTTATTTTATTTTATTCAACGTTAAACCGGTTGCACAGGCACGATATTATCAATTTAAAATTATGTTAAAAACCTGGGGCGGTATTCATAGAGTTAGTATTAGTTACAGCAGCTACTTAGTGAGAGCTTTGTTAAAGCTTTTGCGGCAAAAATGTGGCGTTTTTGTGCAATTAGCGAACTACTTTAAACCACGGGCACCCATGGGGTCTATTAAGACCCCAAGGACACATTTAAAATGTTGTAATTTCAGTCCAATTAATGTTCAGGTGCTGTAATTCCATGAATTCCTCAATTTTTGTGTGCTCTACATGACCCATATAATTTTGTAGACCAAAAATTTAATTTACGCTTTTAATTTGAATTTAATTACCTTGACCACACCAACGACCATTGGGGTCAATATGACCCCGATGGTTTTTTATGCTTTTAATTTCGAAAAGAAACACCTAAGTGGAATTTAATTTCAGTTTACGTTCCTGATAAGTAAAAGAGACCAGTGAACGTGACAGACGAAACACCGGGGGCGACCCGAAGGCTCCTCTCTCTTGGCAATTACCAATAATGTAAGGATACGTCTCTCTAACTCTCAAGTGCATTTTTTAAATTTTTTCAAATTTTAGACCATCGTTTTAGTTTCATTTCAGTTTACGTTCCTTATGAGTAAAAGCGACCAGTGAACATCATAGATGGACATCGGAGACGACTCGAAGGCCCCAGCCTCTTTGACAATTACAATAATGTATGGATGAATTATGTCCTACTGTAATCCACTATATGCAATACTGTAGTACGTTGTGTACGGTAGTGATTACAGACAATCAAAAACCAGGAAAGTTCGTATATACTGTACAGGAATAATGAGTTCCGCCCCACCATAACGCAGTGGAGAACTCACTAGGCTTGCCCGCAGTAGCGCAAAGCTTACCTAACGTCGCACCCAGTTGCAGGCCCAGTGCAGATGACGCGACGCGATCGTGTCCCACAGGCACAACGGACCGGGGTAGACCAGGGATGCCAACCGTACCGCAGGCAGGCAGCATCGTGAAACTCCCCCTTGGTAAGATAGGTACCGTGGAGGGTGATTGGACGCGAGTTTATCCACGTCGACGTCAATTTCTCCACCATTAACTCGTTCAACTGGAGCTGCTTTGAGGCGGATTAAAAATTCATTTATTTTCATGTGCATACCCTAAGTACGATTTGTTTTAAAGCGCCTTTGAGTAGATGTTGATATCACAACATAAGTGAAACTCAAACGTAATAGAGACTGGCGTATACATTAATAAAGGTTTACGAGTATATCTAAGTATATAAGTCAGGATCGCATTTGAAATTCCCTCCACCATAAGCACATGGATATATTACAGTATAATGTTATATGGTTCCTACTACATCTCTCTTTCTTTCTTTGAGCAGAACGATGTTCTGCTTAATTTATGTACTGATATGGTACTGTAATTTTTTTTTCCCGCCCGGAACGTCTAGGTTGATAAACTGTATAATTTTGAATAGGTCCAACATGATCAGGCTGAGCTGCACCCAGACTCTCCTCGTCCTCTTTGTGTTGTTGTGCTGTTATACTATGTGTCGCGGCATGAGCACTTTTTGGGCGGATAAATATCCGGTTACGGCGGTATTCCTTTCCATTATCGGTCTCGATTATATAGTCATTGTTGTTGAGAATCTCAGTTACAACACCGGAACAGAACCAGCGTCTTGATTTCGGATCCTGAACCCAGACAAGTTCTCCCTGTTCGATTGGTTGTAGCTTTCTAGCCTTTCTGATTTTCATTTCTGTGGCTTCCTTTGTCTTCATAACTCGAGCGGTTGCACCCGCAGTGCGTGTCGCAGGCGTCACCATTGGGGTTTCCAAACGGGGAACGAGTGTCCTTTGCTCACGGCCCAGTGCAAGCATTGCTGGACTTACACCTCCCGAGCTGGGTGTGTTATTCATTTCTAACAACCCAAAAGCGAATTCTATACCCCCAGGATCAGAAGTATTTGTCTTCTTGAATAGATGCTTGACCCGCTTTACGGCTGCCTCAGCATGTCCATTGCTACGAGGAAAATATGGTGAGGAACAGCGCCAGAAAGTCCCACATTTCTTGTAGAAAGCCTGTGCTTCAGCAGCATTAAATTGAGGTCCACCATCGGTTGAGATTTCCCTCGGGATACCAGTATCCCTATAGATCAGGGTAAGGTAACGAATCACCTGTGCTGATGTTGGGCAGTTTCTCCATCTTGCAGTATGAGTATATCCACTGAATCGATCAGTATAAACAATGTAGTAGTACCCTGCATGTTGAAACAGATCAGCTGTTACTGAAGAATAAGGCCCTTGTGGTACTGGGGTTGGTAAGATTGGTTCTGGGTTGAGTGACTGTCGGAGAATCTGACAAGGCTCACATGAATCTGACAAATTCTTAAGGTCAAATCGCATGGAAGGCCAATGCACCGATGATTTTGCCCTGAGAAGCATTCTGTTAAATCCAGAGTGTCCAAGATGCAGAGCCTGTAGAACGCTTCTGCGTTCCCTCTGTGGTATCACCACCACCTGCCCATTGATGATCACCAGTCCATCCTCAATAGCAAGTTCATCAAACTTACACTTGTAGCAACGGGAGAGGCCTGTTGTTCCAGGTTTGCCTTGCTTGATAGCCTCAATCAGGTTGGTGTAATCAGTATCAGCTTTTGCCGCATCCTTCAAGCGTTGTAACGTAAGGTCATTATCTATGTACCCTTCCTTTATAGTTTCAATTGCACATACTGTTGCCCAAGCTCCTTCTGGAGTAACAGAACTCTCAGCCAGGTCTTCCACTGTTGGATTCAATACTGGATATCTTGAAAGTGCATCGGGGGCCAGGTTCAGTGCTCCCTTCTTCCACTCTACAATGAAGTTGTATGCTGTCAGCTTAGTTCTATATGAGGCTACACGAACATTCTCCACCTGATCAATTGTTTTGGAGTTGAAAAGTGCTCGTAATGGTGCATGGTCTGTGATGACTTTAAAGTTTGGATGACCCAAGAGGTACATTTTACATTTCCTGATTGCCCAAGTGATGGCCAGAGCTTCCAGCTCTATAACAGCATACCGACTCTCAGCTGTACTCAGAAATCGAGATCCGCATTCAATTAGCGACCACTGCTCTGTAGCTAAATTGCGCTGCATGAGGCAAAATCCTAATCCATGCCTACTCGCATCCGTAAACAAGGCAGTTTCTTTTGCTGTATTCCTCCACGGCTTTAATACAGGCAGGGATGTCAACACATTCTTAGTCTTTTCAAAAGCTGCCTTTTGAGGGGATGCCCATAAGAATTCAGTCTTGGTTGATAGCAGTGGACGCAAAGGCTCCACTGTTGGCTTGAATTCTGCAGAAAAATGGCCGAGCTGATTTGCAAGGCCCATGAAACTCTTCAGTTCTGTCCTAGTTGTCGGCTCTGGAAATTCAAGGATTGCTTTTACTTTTTCTGGATCTGCATGGATGCCCTCGCCATTGATTAAGAAGCCAACAAACTTGATTGTTTTCATGCAGATTTCAGCCTTCTCCTTGTTCAGCGTGATTGAATATTTTCTACATCTCTCCAAGACTGTAATCAACTTAGCCATGCAGTCCTTGAATGTTTTGGCCCCTCCAGCAATGTCGTCAGTTTGCTTCACTACATCGCTGATGCCTTTCAGTGCTACATCCCCTCTCAGTGAGTAAGAGTCACCTGTATATGTGAATCCCATTGGACTTCTGTTATAATAATAGTACCCAAGCCATGTAGCAAAAGTTGTCATTGTCTTTGATTCATCTGCTAATGGCATCTGGTAGTAGCCCTTTGATGCATCCAGTTTGAAGTACCATTCATTGCCACCACCAGCTACTAGGGTGGCGACTGCCTCAAAAGACGGCTGTACAGGATGATATGTGCGTATTACCTGTGAATTCAGCTTTGTTAAGTCTGCACAGATTCTCACATCTCCATTAGGCTTTGGTGCCACAACCATCGGATGTGCCCACTCTGTAGGGCGATCAGCTAATGGAGAGATCCAACCTTGATCGACCATCCGCTTCAACTCCTTAGCAGCCTTGTCTCTATAGGCCATTGGTACTGGTCTCGGTGCTCCGACAATGAAGGGTTTTGCATCTTCTTTCAAAACAATTTTCATTGGTTTACCAACTCCTGCCCCAGCCATTGTCTTGAGTTCTGTTGTATTGAAAACATCCTCATACTTCTTGAATAAGAACTCTCTGATCTTTGAAATTTGAGACTCTGTTGGTATGTCTGGCAAATTGGTACACCATTGATTGGCCCAGTTTGGCATCTCTCCAGTAGTTGGTATCCGTTCTGGGGTCGGGTCTAATGGGTCAAGGGTTCTTGTGCCAACAGAAGCAACAACTGGAACAGGATAAGGAAATGTTTCTGGTATGATATGTAGTTGCTTGCAAACTTCCAGAGAGAGGTAGAGCCCATCAATATTTTCACAGAAGATAACACGCTCCCCAGTAGCTTCTTCAGCAACTTGAATGACTGAGATCAGTGATCCCCTCTGTTTGATCGGCTTCTTATCAACACCAACCAACTTTGCCACAGGTGATGGATCCAGGTCCTCTATACTGAGTCCGAGCACTGCCAGAAGACTAATCCCAGCAACTGTTACTGTAGCCTGGGTATCTGGAAATGCTTTGATAGTAGCCTCTCCGGTCCCTGCTGATAATTGGATGTCTAAAGATGTCGAATCAATTCCAATGGCGCAAATAGCGCTAACCATTGCTTTCGACTTCTTGCAGACAGATGAGAAATGCCCAATCTCTCCACATTTATGGCATTTCTTATTTAGTGCCATGCAAGGCTTTTCTTTCAGATGTACTTTACGTAGACCACAATGAGAGCAGGGCACTGTCTTTAGGCAGGTCAGATCCTGCCTTATCTTTACCCTTTTCCATCATGTTTGCAATTTGATTTCTTTTGTAAGGTGTATGTCTCTTTACTGCAGCAACATCCCCACCTGCAACACATGAACTTGTTTCTTCTGCTGCTTTAAGCGACCTGAACAGCTTGACGATGTCAGGATACAGCAATTTTTTGTCACTTCCCCAAATTTTCTTTTGCCATTTGGGCCTGCCTCTCAAAGACATGGTGAAAAGCACTGCTCGGATTGTTTCTGTGTCAGCATTCCAGATGCCACAGATTTCCTCTGCTTCCTCCCATTTGTCAACATGGAGATCAATGTCCTGGCTTTCATCCAGCCGCAGGTCAAACAATGCCTTGTAGTCAAGCAAAATGTTTTGACGACTTTGGAAATAATCCTGGATAGCCCTTGTAATCTCCTCATAGGTCATCTTTGTGTCAGCCCTGATGGACACGGCTGTCTCAAGTCGTGTCATCATTGCTGGAGTACACATACCAAAGAAATTTGCTACCTGATCCTCTCTTGGAGCCTTGTCCAATGCTGCCTGTCGACGATATACATCATAAGACTTGCACCATGAGTGAAATGAGTGGATCTGTGAGCTGGTGTCCAATTTTGGTGGTCTTGGTAGATTATCCAACCTTATCCAGTCCTGTTTGGGCTGTGTGCTGAGGGGGGTGATGGAATGCCTGTCTGTAATGGAATATCTGGCCTCAGTATCCATGACTGTATAAATGTCGGTACAGACTTCCGTTGAAAAGAAGTCCAGGTCACACAACACTTTCAAGCCATCCGTATCCTCAACATTAAGGATCTCATTGACATTTTGCTGTGCATCCATGTAGGTATCCAGTCGTTCACGAACTCTGAGCATTGTTTGTTCCAAGCCTGCCGTGCTGCCACGTGACCCGACATCCCCTTGTGCTATGTACCTGTCAAGCAATGTCCTGGCTGTTTTAATGGCATTGCTGGTGTTGAGACGGTACCCATCACGTCGCTTCTTTGCCCTTTTTAGTTCAGCTTCTAGTGCAGTAATGTCATTTGCTTCAGCCATATTGATGATATTTGGTAACTTTCCCTCAAGGAAAATCAAAATAAAATAAGAAAAACAAAATTTAAACACAAAAAAAAAAATTTTGAAAATGGAAAAATTATTTGATAAATCAAGTAAAACGGACTGAGGGAATATTTTTGCCTAACCTCCAAGATATGATTATCTCAATATATATTTGGTATAGTATCTATATAATATATTCTCTCTACGTTTATAAAATTTTGAACCACAGTCCGTCGTCGACCATGTGGTTTTACTAATCGGGATGGTCGTCAAAACTTATGATTCAAGTTTGAACTATCCGGTCCGTCGTCGGCCCTCTGGTAGTCTGGTTTATCCTCCAGTCCGTTGTCGACCCTCCGGTGAACTGATTGGGATGGGATCACGAAATCGTCGTCGAAACGTCTGGTTCGATTTCGAAATATCCGGTCCGTCGTCGGCCCTCTGGTAGTCTGCTTTATCCTCCAGTCCGTCGTCAACCCTCCGGCTTATTCGATCCGATTCTCGATCAGCAGTCTGCCCGATTTGAGGTTTTCAAACCCTGTTAATCCAAGGCCGTATGTTTGCTACACACTGCGCCAAGTAGATGTTGATATCACAACATAAGTGAAACTCAAACGTAATAGAGACTGGCGTATACATTAATAAAGGTTTACGAGTATATCTAAGTATATAAGTCAGGATCGCATTTGAAATTCCCTCCACCATAAGCACATGGATATATTACACGTTCGTGGGGCCTTCGCGCAGCACGAGGCCCAGTTATGAGATACAAATTAAAATTGAGCGACTGTATCACAAAATCAGGTTTTGAGAAATTTACCCACACCACCAATCAATCAAAGAAAGGGGGACAGTACGTGTTCACCCCTTTTAATCCCCCCCCCCCCACCCTTCCCAACCACCAATACATAACCGCGACATCTACCACCCACGGAAGGGTAGCACGAACTTATTTCCAATCGCACGTTCAATATGCAAAGCCAGGTGGTTTATAGGAATATAATAAACGCAGTACTCGTATTCATTATAAGCCTCGTTGCGTTCGTCCTGTTTTGTATTTAAATATATTTCTTAAACGCAGGCTAGGACGTTCTTTATAATAATAATAACTAGGGATGCGATCAATATGTGAAGCCAGGTGGTTTATATAATAATTTAGTCAACGCAGTACTCGTCTTCATTATATGCCTCGTTGCGCTCGTCGCTTGTCCTGTTTTGTTATAAAATATTTTTCCTAAACGCAGACTGACGATCTTTATACAGTTATAACTATGCGAAGTTTCGAAACTGTGCGAGTAACTGTTGATACATCTATGTGGATATGTGTGATATGTGGAGATGTGTGATACAACGCCAACGCATCTTATGCCGATGTAGTAATATGGGTATTGAAATAATATTAAATTAATGTACACTCTTAAAGCTGCAGCGAAAAAATGTAGCTAATTTCCTAGGTTACATATAAAATAATAATATTATTTTTAAGAACATTAATTTTACTACTTTGCAAAAATTCAATTAAAAAATAACCAGACATATACATTGTGGAATAAACTATTTCAGAAGCCTACACAACAGCCATGCCATGGATAGTATTTATGTTATGATATCTGTCATTCACCTGAGATAGCAATACAACATTTATAGTGAATTTAAAGAATGCTGTCTGGGCTGGAATAGCAATACTAGGTTGTCTATTACTATTCCTCTCTGGTTAGTCTTAGCAACAACTCCCAGCCAGCAGCAGAGACTTGACCAATAATCATTCCCAGCAACTGGGAATGACACACACATCCCATCTATGTACCAGCATGTTGGCCAATAAATGAGCAGTATTTAATGAGAATAAATTTTTTTGCCGTTTTAATTACTTTAGATCAATTAAAGACACAATTATTAAAGCAAATCACTTGAACTAATTAAAAACTATAATAGAATGGCGTATGGGGATTACATCTGTATAATTTTTAATTACAATTATTTAAATCTTATACTGTAAAACAATTAATTTCCTTTAAAAGGCAGGTTGAAAATGGTGTTTTTACCGTAATAACTTAATTAACTAATTAACTGCTATTATCTTAGCTTCTCGAAGGCCACACTGAAATTCTACTTGGAAAATTTCTAAACTTTTGCCAAACAACATGTGTACCAAGTTTGGATAGATTTCATCAAAGATTGGCCGAGTTATTAACGTTTAAAATTGAACACGACAGAACGACAGAACGACAGAACGACAGAACGACAGAACGACAGAACGACAGAACGACAGGTTGATTAATGGTACCACTACGCTAAGGCTCACTCACTTCGTGGCTCGCCCCACAGGTTGATTAATGGTACCACTACGCTAAGGCTCACTCACTTCGTGGCTCGCCCCACAGTATAATGTTATATGGTTCCTACTACACTTTGAACTGACATTTAGGTAAAGAGCTATATAAGTTCATGTTTATTATTACTATTATTATTATCAAAAAGCTTTCAGTTTCAATGACGGTAGCTATGCCCTGCATGTCTCTATGTTCACTGTTTTACTTGTATTGATAGCCTACAATATTAAACCCATTAGTTTTATTGGTCATTAAAACAAATCCTGTTTTCCGGTAAATTTTTTTCGTTATCAAATGTATATGTAACCTGCCCTATGTAACCTGCCCTATGTAACCTGCCCTATGTAACCTGCCCTATGTAACCTGCCCTATGTAACCTGCCCTATGTAACCTGCCCTATGTACCTGCCCTATGTAACCTGCCCTATGTAACCTGCCCTATGTAACCTGCCCTATGTAACCTGCCCTATGTAACCTGCCCTATGTAACCTGCCCTATGTAACCTGCCCTATGTAACCTGCCCTATGTAACCTGCCCTACGTAACCTGCCCTATGTAACCTGCCCTATGTAACCTGCCCTATGTAACCTGCCCTATGTAACCTGCCCTATGTAACCTGCCCTATGTAACCTGCCCTATGTAACCTGCCCTATGTAACCTGCCCTATGTAACCTGCCCTATGTAACCTGCCCTATGTAACCTGCCCTATGTAACCTGCCCTATGTAACCTGCCCTATGTAACCTGCCCTATGTAACCTGCCCTATGTAACCTGCCCTATGTAACCTGCCCTATGTAACCTGCACTATGTAACCTGCCCTATGTAACCTGCCCTATGTAACCTGCCCTATGTAACCTGCCCTATGTAACCTGCCCTATGTAACCTGCCCTATGTAACCTGCCCTATGTAACCTGCCCTATGTAACCTGCCCTATGTAACCTGCCCTATGTAACCTGCCCTATGTAACCTGCCCTATGTAACCTGCCCTATGTACCTGCCCTATGTAACCTGCCCTATGTAACCTGCCCTATGTAACCTGCCCTACGTAACCTGCCCTATGTAACCTGCCCTATGTAACCTGCCCTATGTAACCTGCCCTATGTAACCTGCCCTATGTAACCTGCCCTATGTAACCTGCCCTTTCCCAGATTTTATAATTAATAGATTTAATGTTAATTAATAGATTTTAGTGGGAACTGAATATTTTAGTGATTTTCCTGTTAAAATTTTAGTAAAAAATTAATATTTTTAGTAAGGCGATAAATCAATTGGCTACCATTATCGAATACCATTATTTACATTCGATAATAGAGAGGAAAAGAATGAAGTGGGAACGCTACCGCCTTTTCATCTTGCGAAAGTTCGCGAATGGTAGAATTATTTAGACACATTTTTCAACGGACGCGCACCGTTTGGGAGCATCTCACCATTCAAGAATGTAAGTTGAAATTTGGAAAATCAAGTCGGATATATGTATAAAAACAAAAAGCTTTATATCGTTACATTTGACAGTTTCTTTGCAACAACACATTTGCAATGAACGCAGTATACTAGAAAAACAGGAGAGAGTATAATATGGCCGGAGTCGTCAGTAACATAATAACCATAATGTATGTATGAAGGTCTATATAGAATAAGTAAGCGTTCCTACCAACTTAGTCACATCTTCATGTGGCTAGAAATTTAAGTTACAGCTAATACTAACTTTTAAGTAAGACTAAATTCTATGAATACCAGTTTAGCAACTTACAGTTAGGACTAATAATATTACATGACAGCAAATGTTCTAGAACATGTTATCTCCAATTATGAAAAATATTCATGTTCAAGTACGCAATTTTTTGTACCTTTATTTAAAAGCCTATATTTTTTGGCACTACTACAGTATGTGTACCCATGACCATATTTTTTTTAATAGCTAGTTTTAGCAACTTTTTTTTAGAACTATTCTATTTCATGTTAGCTATTGGCAGGTAAAAAATAATGTTCTAGAACAAATATTTTTTGTTCTAGAACATTTTTTATATAAAAAAAATTTATTCAAAATTTATTATTATGTGTAATAATTTGTTTGTTTATCTATAAACATTAAAAAATACATATTATCAGACTAGCTAGTGATTTTCCAAATTAGCTATTATTAGAATTTTTTTTTTTCAAAATTATATACTTTTCTTTTATACTATTCCTTGGAAATCTCAATAATATTTGGATCTTTAGAGCACTTCCCTTTTTGTTTTCGTGACGTGGCATTTTATTTAATGAAAACAGTTAAAGTGAAACTACTACTGTAAACATTTAAAAACATTCTAGAATAATATTTTGAAGTATTTAAAGGCAACAGATTAACATTTTAAGGTAATTATTAGGAATTATAAATTTTTAAATAAATGTTCTAGAACAAAAAAGAATTGTTCTAGAACATTTTTTTGCAAAACTATAGCTAAAATGACATAGAACATTACAAAAAATAAAAGTAGCAAAATCTAACTCCTAGAAATAAATCCCGATCATGGGTACACATACTGTAGTAGTGCCATATTTTTTAAACTAGCTAGTTTATGCTACTTTTTTTTAAATGTTACCAATCAGTTTACTATCAATTAAGGTTCTAGAACACACTTTTTTTGTTCTAGAACATTTTTTCGAAGGCAAGGAAAAAACTAAATTGTACAGGTATCGTTATACACGTTCGTGGGGACTTCGCGCAGCACGTAGTCGGCAAGCCTTGGCATACGGTTCATATAGAGCAAATGTGGCATGTCTAGTTTGGACCCCATATCCCATGCTATAAATGTATTCATTCGATATACAATCATATGTTAATCCGCTAGGTGGTGTCAAATTGTTATTCTGCAATTTCGTACTTACCAGTGCAGCACTGTACAGCAGTACCGTACCGATGGCCTATGTCATTACTTCTGAGTCTCTAGCGGATCCCCAATTAAATGTCTTAACTTTTCAATTTCGTAAAAGATAGACTTCATGATTCTCTACAGGCCACCAAAATTTCAGCTCAGGAAAATGAGGCCTTCCCGAGAAATTTAACATTTTCTAAAAACCACATAATCTGTCGTAGCTGACGTCAGACTGCATGATTTTTCACCAAACTTTACAAACTTTCTAAACTTTCTCTCTACTACTTACCTACTAAGTTTGGTTCAATTCCAAAGGAGCGATGCCGAGAAATTCGCGTTCAAACATTTACCAGACAGACGGACGGACGGACAGACAGACAGACGGACATGCCCCATTTGCCCTATATGAACCGTATGCAAAGGCTCGCCGACTACGTGTCTCGCCCCACAACCTGTATTTAAACAAATTATTAAAATAATAATAATTTACCTTTCTGAATAGTAAAAACTATATTATTAGACTGTCACTAATATTTTGTATAAAAATACAATCTAGTAAATTATTACTAGCTACCACGACTCATAAATTATACCAGACTAATTTAATTGAGGATTAAATTATTATTTTAAATTTAATTTTTTATTAGCTAATAAAAAGTACTAGCTAACACAAAATCAAAATTAATCAAATATTGTTAACGGTTCCGTATGCTAACACACTTTTTAAACATAAATCATTGTTACCATGGCAACCATCCGAGAGTACTAAGAACACCATATAAATGTTATTTAACTATTCTAGAACATAAATAAAATAGAAATATAGAAATATAATGTTCTAGAACATATAGCTAGTAGCTAATTGGTACTGGTGCAGTATGTGTAAAATTTTTGTACTTATTAGTTTTTTAAAATTTCTTTTTTTGTACTGTTCTAAAACATGTTAGCTATTTGTTTATACAAAATAGTGTTCCAGAACAAATATTTTTTTTCTGGAACATCCTTTTAGAAAAAAACAGGTTTGTATTAAAATGTTATGAGTTCGTTATATTAACATTTTAGCTGCGGGGGACGTTAACGGTAGAGTTGGTAATTTGGCAGATGTCATTCTGGGTCTTGATGATGATAACATACCTCACCGCCTTCCCATTGATCCAGAGATTAACTCGCACGGACGCAGTCTTATAGATTATTGCAAAGAGAGCTGTATGTGCATCGCTAATGGAAGAATTACTCCTCAATACGATAATTTTACATCAATTCATACCAATGGAAGCTCAGTAGTTGACTACTTTCTACTAACTCATCACTCGCTCAAACAGTGTGATAAGCTGGAGGTTAAATCCGGCTCCGACCTAGTGACTAAACATAATTTAGCGCATCTTCTGTTTGGAAATAGCAAATTACCTGATCACTCTTTGGTAAAGTTAACATTTAATACTGACAATTTAGTGCAGAGTAACCTTGTCGACGATAAACAAACTGATAGTCAAACTACTAACCATGGAGAAAGTAAGAAATGGCGAGTAAACGATATTCCCCCTGGGTTCATGCATTCTGAAACATGGTATTGCCAACGTATTTTAGAGTTTAGGGAACATCAACTACATATTGACACAGTGTACAATGATATCTGTGATGCTATTTACGAAGAAATGAAGTGTTACTTGCAACCCTCATCATTGCAGAAATCTACGCGGAAACGTCTTAAAACAAATAAACTGTTCTGGGACGCTGATCTAACTGAACTGTGGAAAACTTATCATAAAAGTGAAAAACTGCTACTTCAGGAAAAGAAGAACAAGGCTAGTAAAGCGCGGTTAGAATATCTACAAGACAATTTCAAAAAGTCCCGACGAATATTCGATCGAACCCTGCGGAGGAAAGAACGTCAATATCAATGGCGCTCAAGGAATATAGTTGAAGAATTAAACACCAACGACCCGAAGCAATTCTGGAATTATCTGAAATCGCTTGGTCCACGGAAAGATTCACGTATACCTTTCGAGGTAGAGAAAGATGGTGCAGTATCTAATGATCCCGCTGATGTTCTTAATCACTGGAGAGAAGGCTTTAGTAATTTACTTAACGCCGACATAAACTCGCCCTCGCGACTACCTCCTGGTGTCTTTTCTAGTAACGGCGAAAATTGTGAAAATGTAAGTAACTCGAATGAGTTCGCTTCAACTGTTTCACGCGAACGTGAGCAATTTGAATGGGTTCTCGATTCCCCGGCCTACGATCCCGATTCACCAGAAAACTGCAGTATAACTAGCGAGGATGTCGCACGTGCTGCAAAGAAGCTCAAATTTAACAAGTCGATCGGCCCTGATAAATTCCAAATGAAATCCTGAAACGAGAATCTTTAAACGATTTATTAGCAACTTTATTTGATTCCATTTTCAAGGAGGGTGTCGTCCCTAGTATCTGGCTGAAGGCAGTGATTAAGCCCATACCTAAAAGCACAATGACAGATTTTACATCACCATCAAGTTATCGTGGTATAAGCTTACTTTCCTGTATGAGCAAACTTTATACAAGTATTTTAAATTCTAGAGTTTCAGAATTCTGCGATAAGAATAATACATTGGCGGAAGAGCAAAACGGGTCGCTCGTGCGAAGATCATATTTACCTTTTACATTCTATTATAAGCAACCGAATAAATTCCAGCAAGTCTACTTTTGTAGCCTTCGTAGATTTTTCGCAAGCTTTTGATTGCGTAGATAGGGATTTGTTACTCTTTAGTTTACAGTTGGAATTGGCGGTAACTTGTATCGTAGTATAAAAGCCTTATACTCAGAAACTGTAGCCTCTGTTTTAGTTAATAATTATCAGACCTCCTGGTTTCGTACTTTAAAGGGTGTAAGGCAAGGTGATAATTTATCTCCGGCACTTTTTAATATTTTCATTAATAGTCTAATAGAGGATATAAAAGAGTGTAAATTAGGTGTTCAATTTGGTGATCTAATTTTCTCTATATTAGTTTATGCTGATGATGTGGTGCTTTTGGCTGAAACAGAATCTGATCTACAGTTACTTTTAAATTGTTTGCACCGCTGGACCCAGCGATGGAAAATGACTGTTAGTTAATATATCTAAATCAGAAATAATCCATTTTCGCGGAGTGCGTCGACCATTAACTGAGTTTAAATTTTATATTGGTGAATCAGCTGTAAAAATTGTACATGATTATAGGTATCTTGGTGTATTTTTTGACGAATTTCTAAAATTCGACAAAGCGATTAAAACCTTAACAGACTCTGATAAACGTGCATTTGGTGCAATAATTTCACGTTCTAAACTTGTTGGTGGTTTTTTCTATAATACATACACCTCTTTATATAATTCATGCGTTTGTCCCATCCTGGATAATGCGTCTGGTGTTTGGGGGTATCTAGCTGCGCCAGATATTGATACTGTACACCGAAAGGTGATGCGATCATTCTTAGGTGTCCATAAGTTCACACCAAACTTGGCAGTTGAAGGTGAAATGGGCTGGATTTATCCTCAACACAGACGTTATCTTAGCTTGGCTAGGCGCTGGAACCGATTGGTGGAAATGACAGATGACCGTCTGCCTAAACAGATTTTTAATGTTGATCATGGTGACACCTCAGGGTGGTGCAATGAAATGCTAAGTATTTTCAAGGTGCTTAATTTTACAGACTCTTACCATAGGAAACTTAAGGTTAATTTAAATAATTTTAGCAAATCATGCGATAAATATTTTGAAGATAAGTGGAGTTCTGAATTAAAATCGAAACCTAAACTACGTACCTATATTAAATTTAAAAGTATTTTCGGTGCAGAGCAATATGTTGTTAATAAGTGTGTTACACGTAGCCAGCGCAGTCTAATGGCTCAATTCCGGTGTGGAGTTCTTCCTCTAGCGATCGAGGTGGGTCGTTTCCAGGGCAGGTCATTAGAAGACCGCATTTGCACTGTGTGCCGATCGGGCGAGATCGAGGATGAGGTCCACTTTCTGAGTGACTGTAGTGCTTTAGACCGCTCTTCTATACCACTAGATATACGTAAATTAAATAATCAACAAAAACTTAAATATTTCATGTGCGATAATCAAGTTGGTGCGGTTAAATATTTATCTTCATTGTTTGATGATCGGAAAAATATATTGTACAATCATTTGTAATTGATTACTGATTTGTAAATTCGAATATTTTCTCTATCATATATTTCAGCTATATTCAGTTTTGTCTATAATTATAGTTATTCATCTCTCTTTTTAAATATATTTTTGTGTTATAGTGCTGTGCATTATTATAATCTGGTGTCTGGTAAGCCGCTAGCGGCTGGGGGCATGAGCCCATAACATTAAAATTCAATTCATTCAATTCATTCATTAACAGAAGTTAAGAATTTTAATGAATCTCGTTCAACATTATTCTAGAACATTGAAACTAATACATTTTGACTAGCTATATTTAAGTGCATAGAATAGGAAATTATCGCAGTTCTATAATTAAGAGTATAGAATAGGCAATTATCGCAGATATTACCATCAATAATTTATTTATTATTATTATCATCATAATTTAATTGAAAAATTACAATATATTAAAAAAAATTATTTATTTTATACACGCTTTATAACTATCCCATTCTTTTTAAATACAAACCTGGCCTTTGTCTAAAAAATGTTTTAGAACAATAAATATTTGTTCGAGAACATTAATTTTTTCAAAATGAAATAGCTAACTGTTTTCAAAAATAGAACTTTACTAGTAGAAACAATTTGGTGGGGGTGCACGCATACTGCACCAGTACCTAGTATTTTTTAAAAATAACTAGCTACATGTTCTAGAACATTATATTTTTATTTTATTTATGTTCTAGAATAGTTGAATAACATTTATATGGTGTTCTATAACTACTATTGTTACCATAGTAGCAATGGTTAAGGTTTAAAAATTGTAGTGGCATACGGAACCGTAGCAAAAACTAGCTACTTCAAAAAACCTCGTATATACACATTTTACTATACATATTAGGCACTAGTGTGTTATAGGTACACCCCCCTCAAATTTTTTTTACTACCTAGTTTTGGCTATTTCTTTTTATGAACATGTTCTAGAACATGTTAGCTATTAAAAAAAATATATATATGTTCTAGAAAAACTATTTTTTGTTCTATAATTATTTAAAAAAAATTAATGTTCTATTTTTATTTTTTAATAATGTTCTAGAACATGTTAGCTATTCAGAACTAGAAAAAAAAAGTTCTAGAACAAATAGTTTTTGTTCTAGAACTTTAAGTTTAGTTACTTTAAACTAGAACGTTTTTAATAATATTTATTATTTTGCAGACAGCGCGTAATATTTTCTGATCAAATCCAACAGAGCAGAAAATAGGTTTTATTTGTGGAGAAGCTTCCAACGAAACTCAGCTAGTTGTTGGGCGAAAGTCAAACCATAGCTGTAGAATTTCGAATATTCTAGAAAATTCAATTTCCTTTACATCAAATAAAACATAACTAACAAAAAGTAAAATTTGTAAACTTTTTTTTAATTTGTTCTAGAACAAAAAATATTTGTTCTAGAACATTTTATTATTTTTTCAAATGTATCTCATGTTCTAGAACATTTCATAAAAAGAAATTGCAAAAACTACAGTAGCTAGTAAAAAAAATTGAGGGGGTGTGTACCTATAACCCACTAGTACCGGATATTAATTCGCCAAGGCGGGTTTGCGTCCAGTCCCCCCCCCCCCCCCCCCCCCTGTCTCATAAAAGCAGCAACGCCTTCAAAGTAATAGCCGGAATTTATTACACTACAGTAGCTAATAACGTAGGCCTAAAGATAAATATTACATGCAAATTAACCTAGAGTTTAGAACGCCGTATACAGTATAAGAGTTACCTGTAAAATTATATAAAAATTACAATCAGTTGATTAACGTTTCTCCGATATGCCATCTTCTATCGCATCCGAAGATGAATCATTTGAAACTGCGGAGGATCAATCATACGATACAGCGCAAGAGGAGCCAGACAAGTTGAGGAAATTCAAGCGCAAAGCGCAATTAAGGAGAATTCAAAATGATAGACTGAAAAATAAACGATTATTTTACGGACTGGTAATTAGTATTGTGGTTGTGGTGGTCGGGATTGTAGTCGGTGTCGGTGTTTGGCTAGAGTTCCGTATTCCTCCCCACGTGATATTTTGGTAATATTAATGGAAATAATATATTTACTTTATCTGTAATGTCTTCCTATATTTAGCGAAACGCTTTTATCGTGAGATTTTTTGTTCTAGAACAAATATTTGCCCTTCTGTCAGTAAGGTGGTAGCTAGTAATTTTGGTTTTGTGTCAGCTAGTACTATTTATTAGCTAGTAAAAAAATTTAAGATATAATTTAATTCTCAATTATATATTTGTCTGGAATAATGAGTCATGGCATGGTAGTAGGTAATTTTTATTTGATAGTCAAAGTATAGTAGCTACTGTAGTCCTAGTAATTATTCCCTAGCTGGTTTTTATACAAAATAGGCAGATGTCTAAAAAAATACAGTTTTTACGATTCAGAAATGTAAATTATATACATTTTTATTATACTCAGTCAGAACACTACCGCTGCTTAAAGGACTAGTTTATCATGTTTAATAATACTACAGTATTTTCTTGATCTTTACCAGAGCATCCAAAAAATTTCTGGATGTATTTCTGTTTTTATTAGTAATTTCAAGAATATATTGATGATATGGAAATTGTCTAAATAAAAGGGGCACTACAAATTTTCTTTTGTAATTTTAAGATCACTAGCTACCTTTAAAAACACTAGCTACCATAATAAAAAATAATAGCTAACCTCTCTCAGAAGGTGAAATGTACGTTCTAGAACAAAAAACATCATGATAATATCCATTAACATGGTAAAAATTGATCTAAAATTAGGTACGGGTACCAACAATTTTGTTTTGTAATTTTAAAAACAATAGCTACCCAAAAAAACACTACCGGTAGCTACTGTGCTAACGTCGAACTGTGCCAACGTCAAAAATTTTAAATATTTTTTATTTTTTTTTATTTTTTGGAGTTATGTTATTGATTAATGTTTAAGCAACAAAAATATAACAAAAATTGCTTATAATAGCAATAGCAAGTAAAAAAATAGATAATAGGGAAGAATACGGAACTCTTCCCAAAAAACCTCGTTTATACACATTTTACTATACATATTATAGTACTGCCGTTGTGTAGTAACAAAAAAACGGTGTATTCATTAACTTAACATTAGATTGTATAAAAGCAGCAACGCCTTCTAAGTAATAGACCACTCAGCCGGAATTTATTACACAAAGTAGCTAATAACGTAAAGATAATAATACATGCAAATTAACCTAGAGTTTATATCGCCGTATACAGTGTAAGAGTCGCCTGTAAAATTATATAAAAATTACAATCAGTTTATTAATGTTTCTCCGATATGCCATCTTCTATCGCATCCGAAGAGGAATCCTTTGAAACTGCGGAGGATCCATCATACGATACAGCGCAAGAGGAGCCAGACAAGTTGAGGAAGTTCAAGCGCAAAGCGCAATTAAGGAGAATTCAAAATGATAGACTGAAAAATAAACGATTATTTTACGGACTGGTAATTAGTGTTGTGGTTGTGGCAGTCGGGATTGTAGTCGGTGTCGGTATTTGGTTGACGGACAAAGCCAGATGGAATGAGGAAGAACGGCTAATGAGGAAGTGTCGCGCTATTTTTCCGTGCGCGGCTCCCTTGGAAGACAACCCTACCAGCGAATGTTTCGGACTTCCCGAGTTAACAACACGTTGCGAGATGGAAGATGGAGTTTCTTGGGTCGTTATCCAAAGACACGAAGACATGACATATAATTTCAACCAAAAATGGAAGGAATACGAAGTCGGGTTTGGCGATATTACCAAGAGCTTCTGGGTCGGTCTAGAAAAGATTCACCATTTGTCGAAAATCCACTCTACGCGTTGATTTGTGGTACAGAAACAAACAGACCTTCGCCATATATGATGTATTCTCTATTGGATCAAAAGAAACAAATTACATTTTACATATCAGCGGCTACAACACAACTTCAACAGCTGGAAATGCTATGATAAAAATAAAATCAAGTAACAAAGTATCAGTTACTACCAACAAGATGATGTTCTCAACTAGAGATAATGATAATGACAAACATGAGCAGATGAACCTCGCCAAAGTAATTGGAGGTGGGTGTTGGAATAATCTCAATGTTCAATCCAATCTCAATGGTAATAGTGAAAGAGTTAATAAAGTAGATCACCCAAATGGTACACGGCAGAGAGCGGAGGAGAGCAGATCGACCCCATAAAGACGAAAATGAAACTAAAGATGAACTAATAAAGTAGATCAGCCAATATGGTACGCGACAGAGAGCGGAGGAGAGCAGATCGACCCCATAAAGACGAAAATGAAACTAAAGATGAACTAATATAGTAGATCACCCAATATGGTACGCGACAGAGAGCGGAGGAGAGCAGATCGACCCCATAAAGACGAAAATGAAACTAAAGATGAACTAATAAAGTAGATAACCCAATATAGTACGCGACAGAGAGCGAAGGAGAGCAGATCGGCCCCATAAAGAAGACAATTAAACTAAAGATAAACTAATAAAGTAGATCACCCAATACGGTACACGACAGAGAGCGGAGGAGAGCAGATCGACCCCATAAAGACGAAAATGAAACTAAAGATGAACTAATAAAGTAGATCACCCAATATGGTACGCGACAGAGAGCGAAGGAGAGCAGATCAACCCCATAAAGACGAAAATGAAACTAAAGATGAACTAATAAAGTAGATCACCCAATATGGTACGCGACAGAGAGCGAAGGAGAGCAGATCGACCCCATAAAGAAGACAATTAAACTAAAGGTGAACTAATAAAGTAGATCACCCAATATGGTACGCGACAGAGAGCGAAGGAGAGCAGATCAATCCCATAAAGACGAAAATGAAACTAAAGATGAACTAATAAAGTAGATCACCCAATATGGTACGCGACAAAGATCGAAGGAGAGCAGATCGACCCCATAAAGAAGACAATTAAACTAAAGATGAATTAATAAAGTAGATCACCCAATATGGTACGCGACAGAGAGCGAAGGAGAGCAGATCGACCCCATAAAGACAAAAATGAAACTAAAGATGAACTAATAAAGTAGATCACCCAATATGGTACGCGACAGAGAGCGAAGGAGAGCAGATCGACCCCATAAAGAAGACAATTATACTAAAGATGAACTAATAAAGTAGATCACCCAATATGGTACGCGACAGAGAGCGAAGGAAAGCAGATCGACCCCATAAAGAAAACAATTAAACTAAAGATGAACTAATAAAGTAGATCACCCAATATGGTACGCGACAGAGAGTGAAGGAGAGCAGATCAACCCCATAAAGAAGACAATTAAACTAAAGATGAACTAATAAATTAGATCACCCGATATGGTACGCGACAGAGAGCGAAGGAGAGCAGATCGACCCCATAAAGACGAAAATGAAACTAAAGATGAACTAATAAAGTAGATCACCCAATATGGTACGCGACAGAGAGCGGAGGAGAGCAGATCGACCCCATAAAGAAGACAATTAAACTAAAGATGAACTAATCAAGTAGATCACCCAATATGGTACGCGACAGAGAGCGAAGGAGAGCGGATCGACCCCATAAAGAAGACAATTAAACTAAAGGTGAACTAATAAAGTAGATCACCCAATATGGTACGCGACAGAGAGCGAAGGAGAGCAGATCGACCCCATAAAGAAGACAATTAAACTAAAGATGAACTAATAAAGTAGATCACCCAATATGGTATGCGACAGAGAGCGAAGGAGAGCAGATCGACCCCATAAAGACGAAAATGAAACTAAAGATGAACTAATAAATTAGATCACCCGATATGGTACGCGGCAGAGAGCGAAGGAGAGCAGATCGACCCCATAAAGAAGACAATTAAACTAAAGATAAACTAATAAAGTAGATCACCCAATATGGTACGCGACAGAGAGCGGAGGAGAGCAGATCGACCCCATAAAGACGAAAATGAAACTAAAGATGAACTAATAAAGTAGATCACCCAATATGGTACGCGACAGAGAGCGGAGGAGAGCAGATCGACCCCATAAAGACGAAAATGAAACTAAAGATGAACTAATAAAGTAGATCACCCAATATGGTACGCGACAGAGAGCGAAGGAGAGCAGATCGACCCCATAAAGACGAAAATGAAACTAAAGATGAACTAATAAATTAGATCACCCGATATGGTACGCGGCAGAGAGCGAAGGAGAGCAGATCGACCCCATAAAAAAGACAATTAAACTAAAGATAAACTAATAAAGTAGATCACCCAATATGGTACGCGACAGAGAGCGGAGGAGAGCAGATCGACCCCATAAAGACGAAAATGAAACTAAAGATGAACTAATAAAGTAGATCACCCAATATGGTACGCGACAGAGAGCGAAGGAGAGCAGATTGACCCCATAAAGACGAAAATGAAACTAAAGATGAACTAATAAATTAGATCACCCGATATGGTACGCGGCAGAGAGCGAAGGAGAGCAGATCGACCCCATAAAGACGAAAATGAAACTAAAGATGAACTAATAAATTAGATCACCCGATATGGTACGCGGCAGAGAGCGAAGGAGAGCAGATCGACCCCATAAAGACGAAAATGAAACTAAAGATGAACTAATAAATTAGATCACCCGATATGGTACGCGGCAGAGAGCGAAGGAGAGCAGATCGACCCCATAAAGACGAAAATGAAACTAAAGATGAACTAATAAAGTAGATCACCCAATATGGTACGCGACAGAGAGCGAAGGAGAGCAGATCGACCCCATAAAGACGAAAATGAAACTAAAGATGAACTAATAAAGTAGATCACCCAATATGGTACGCGACAGAGAGCGAAGGAGAGCAGATCGACCCCATAAAGACGAAAATTAAACTAAAGATAAACTAATAAAGTAGATCACCCAATATGGTACGCGACAGAGAGCGGAGGAGAGCAGATCGACCCCATAAAGACGAAAATGAAACTAAAGATGAACTAATAAAGTAGATCACCCAATATGGTACGCGACAGAGAGCGGAGGAGAGCAGATCGACCCCATAAAGACGAAAATGAAACTAAAGATGAACTAATAAAGTAGATCACCCAATATGGTACGCGACAGAGAGCGAAGGAGAGCGGATCGACCCCATAAAGAAGACAATTAAACTAAAGGTGAACTAATAAAGTAGATCACCCAATATGGTACGCGACAGAGAGCGAAGGAGAGCAGATCGACCCCATAAAGAAGACAATTAAACTAAAGATGAACTAATAAAGTAGATCACCCAATATGGTATGCGACAGAGAGCGAAGGAGAGAAGATCGACCCCATAAAGACGAAAATGAAACTAAAGATGAACTAATAAATTAGATCACCCGATATGGTACGCGGCAGAGAGCGAAGGAGAGCAGATCGACCCCATAAAGAAGACAATTAAACTAAAGATAAACTAATAAAGTAGATCACCCAATATGGTACGCGACAGAGAGCGGAGGAGAGCAGATCGACCCCATAAAGACGAAAATGAAACTAAAGATGAACTAATAAAGTAGATCACCCAATATGGTACACGACAGAGAGCGAAGGAGAGCAGATCGACCCCATAAGGAAGACAATTAAACTAAAGATGAACTAATAAAGTAGATCACCCAATATGGTATGCGACAGAGAGCGGAGGAGAGCAGATCGACCCCATAAAGACGAAAATGAAACTAAAGATGAACTAATAAAGTAGATCACCCAATATGGTACGCGACAGAGAGCGAAAGAGAGCAGATCGACCCCATAAAGAAGACAATTAAACTAAAGATGAACTAATAAAGTAGATCACCCAATATGGTACACGACAGAGAGCGAAGGAGAGCAGATCGACCCCATAAAGACGAAAATGAAACTAAAGATGAACTAATAAAGTAGGTCACCCAATATGGTACGCGACAGAGAGCGAAGGAGAGCAGATCGACCCCATAAAGAAGACAATTAAACTAAAGATAAGCTAATAAATCTGTTGGCCGACGAGCGAGAATTCAGTCGAAACTCGATTATGTTTGGGGCGCAAACCTCCCGAATGTTTTATACTGTACTAGCTAGTTTT
Source organism: Nemertoderma westbladi (assembly GCA_032718475.1). Classification (NCBI taxonomy): domain Eukaryota; kingdom Metazoa; phylum Xenacoelomorpha; order Nemertodermatida; family Nemertodermatidae; genus Nemertoderma; species Nemertoderma westbladi. The sequence continues at coordinate 40,442 of JAUCBJ010000054.1, read as the reverse complement.
GAACTTTTTTTGAAAGTGTTCTCGATTGCTCGTTTTCTGTTGATTTTAGGAGTAATTTATTATTTTTTTTTCCTAAAAAACTACAATAGTTTACTAGAGACGGACCTAGCGGCCCGTGAAGCAAGTCGTAGGAGACAGTACATGTCAAGTAAAAGCTTTTTGTTCTGTCTGATAATAAATAAGTGTGAGGGTAGTCCCAGTGGTGTACGAAAAATTTTCTAGACAACTTCAAACTATAATAATTATTATGTGGTAATCATCTAATGAATTATAAAAGCTGTTGTGATTATAGAAGATAGAGAGCAGTTAGCGAAATGATTATTTTGTTCTATCGGATAGAGTAGCCGGAATCTCAGAGAGGAGTCGAGGTGTCAATTGATAATAATAACAGCAGTTGCCATGAATTCAATACAATCGCGCACAAGAAGTGATAAGATAAATTCGTTCTTATTTTTGTAATAAATAAAACAAGTTGAGATGTTTCAATGTAAACCTCGATTGACAATTTACACTGTTCAATGTAAACCACGATATTAATTAAATACAACAATTATATTATTATTATAACAGATTTTTATATTTCAAACTATGATGTTAGCCTTATGGAGAATCATTATGAGGCTGAGTAAACATTCAGCCTTATAAGCATACAGCCTCCACAGTATTAATGTTGGCACACGGATTTTAAAATAAAACAATAATTAGATGAGAGCTAGAGAGCACAGTACAATCAATAGTAGCCAACACACTGTATAACTAACAGTCATTTAGCTTGCACGCTAATTAATTAACATAGCAAGGATGCATTGGGAAGAGTTATTCAGCTGAGACTGTAATAGCCAGCTAAACCAGTTAATGTTTGCTTACTGTCTGGGTTGTAGAGTAGAGTGATATTTATTATTAACATAATGAAGTCGGTCAAGCCGACACTATATTCTCATCACTTCTCATCACCTACTAGTCTATCACTACTAGTCTGAAACTGTTGGTGCAAAATCACTTTCAATATTTTCTCATTTGCTACTTGATTTCGATTTTCTGCCTTTCTGTAATTTTGATATCTGATATTATTACTTTATCTGATATAATTTCATTATTGTTCATATCATCCATGGTCCAAATTGTAGTTTTACTTATACCCAATTTCTTACCGTCCGTGAGTGTAGCTGAAATGATTTTATTTCTGAAAATTTTTATAATCCGTTTTTCTTCATAATTGTTATTGCTGTTTTTACATGTGTTTTCATTGTATCGTGAACTTGTGATGTGATGCATAGTGAACTTTAAACCTACACTGTAAGTGCCTGGTGCCTAGTGGTGGTCTCCCTCTAACGTGTTTTATTTTTTTGTATAAATTGTTGTATTTTTTACCATTAAAGAGCGCTAATAATAATAATAATAATAATTAACCTTCTTGCTTATCTTTTCCGGAAAACAGCCACCATCCACACCCACAACACTCATGCTTCTTCCCAGGGTTGTTTCTATTTACCTCAATTTCGTTTAGAAGTAGGACGACGATCTATTCCTTTTCAGGGTCCAAAAATATGGAACTCTCTTCCAAACCATTTGCGTAGTCTGGGTTCAAAGTTTCTTTTCTCAAAATCTTTAAAGAATTATTTGCAAAACGAAAAATAATTAATTATTCTGTTTTTGTGTCACCTTTTCTTTCATTGTTTGTTTCTTTTACATTTAAAATTATTCCTTTATTTACATTAGATTATTGATAAAGTTAAGTCAATTATAACCTTAACAAAATTTGGATTATCGATAATATGGACAGCTTTGGCCAGCCTGGGCCCCCCCCCCCCCCCCCCCCCCCCCCCAGAAGCCCCAACCAACCTCAACCATCTTTCTCTATGACCATGTAGGTAACTCTAAACTGGCATTGCTATTGCGTCACCTACATGTGCACCGATTTAAAATATTATGCGGCACTAACCAATCGGTGAGGGTTTTGTTCACCATCATGGTTGGTTGCAGTTTGATATGTAAACGAAAGATGCAAATAAACAAATCAATCAATATATTATCTTCAAAGTAAAATTGCATATTTTTACGCACAAATGAAATATACCAAATTGTATTGCAGAGAACATTTAGAGAGAACTATTAACCAGAGAACTATTAGATAATTCTTTGGAGTTCATCTTCGGAAAGTTGCCGAATAAAATAAAATAGCGTCGCGCAGATGCTAAATCATGTTGAACGCTCATATCTCAGCTGCTTTACGACGAAATTCAGATTGTGATTCATATTGGAATCCTTGCATGGTCATCTATCCATCAATATCAACAAATCGCTATAAGGTTGAAGAATAACTGCGGTGTAACTGGCGCAATACCGACGGAGACACCTTTTTTAAACGTTTGTAGCTAAAGAATGAAAGCAAAAATAAAAATTCTGGCTCACCCAGCAAGGAGGGGGGGAGGTGAAACTATCTATGTTTCAAATTTCATGCAATCTCATTAAGATTTGTAGAAAAATTGGGGGGGGGGGGGGGGGGGGGGAGTCCAGGTACCTCAATAACGACACTATATTCCAGGACGTGGTGTACGGGTCATGGTGTATATCCGTATATTCCAGGACGTGGTGTACGGGTCATGGTGTATATCCGTATATTCCAGGACGTGGTGTACGGGTCATGGTGTATATCCGTATATTCCAGGACGTGGTGTACGGGTCATGGTGTATATCCGTATATTCCAGGACGTGGTGTACGGGTCATGGTGTATATCCGTATATTCCAGGACGTGGTGTACGTGTCATGGTGTATATCCGTATATTCCAGGACGTGGTGTACGGGTCATGGTGTATATCCGTATATTCCAGGACGTGGTGTACGGGTCATGGTGTATATCCGTATATTCCAGGACGTGGTGTACGGGTCATGGTGTATATCCGTATATTCCAGGACGTGGTGTACGGGTCATGGTGTATATCCGTATATTCCGTTCTCGAACAGACAATAATTATAGTTTACAATTTATTTAATTTGAAAATGGATATCTAAATATAATATTATATATTAATACATTAATTAATAATTATTATAGAGAGTAATAATTATAACAATAATTAAATAGTTTCAGATTAAATTAACTAAAGAAACTATGGCAATGAGTTCAGCCATATTGCGTGGCGACATCGTTGCCCCGCAACCCGGCTCCGTCGCCGAAACCTAGGCCCCTCCAAGGTCGCCGTCCACCGCGGAGGCACAGGGGACTAGACCTGATCAGGGCGAATTGAAGGCGCCGTCTCACTCCGTCAAGGACACTTGCGACATTAATTAAATACGACATTAAAATTGGAAATTAAATTCGAAAAATATATATTGGATAAATTAGGCTGCGAATTAAGAATTAACCCATTGAATGCCAATGTTTTATTTTCTTTTAGTTATATAAATACCAGGGCATTACTATTGTATGTATAAACAAAAATCGAACATTTTAATATGACATTTTCTTTATATTTTCTGAACTCATATTATGATTTTTATTATTGATACGTGTTCTAGAACATTAGTAGATATGTTTTTTTATGGTAGCTAGTGTTTTAGGTAGGTTTAGCATAGTAATTTCAACACTGGTTCCGACATCCTACTTCCCTCCATAAATATTTTGTAGTACCTAGTTCTTATTACTATTTGTATAGAAAGTGTTCCAGAACATGTTAGCTATTCATTTATAAAAAAATATGTTCTAGAACAAATATTTCTTGTTCTAGAACGTTTTTTAGAAAAAATATTGTTTCTATTTAAAACGCATGGAATCGTTTTAAAACGTGCAAAACGTTAAAAATTACAATCAATAAAAAAAATTTTCCAAAATTTTTTTATTGATTTTAAACACGTTTTAGAACGATTCCATGCGTTTTAAATAAAATCCCGATTTTTTTTAAAAATGTTCTAGAACAAAAAAATATTTGTTCTAGAACATAATTCTTTTAAAAAATGAATAGCTAACATGTTCCGGAACAATGAATAAGCCAAAAAACAAAAGATGAGTCCAGAAAATGTCATATTAAAATTTTCATTTTTGTTTATACAACGTAATGCCAAATACCAATAACAGTGTAATAACGATGTAGTTCATACGAGCTACCGGTACGTTACACCATGACCCGTAATACAGTGTCATGTTCTGATGACCCGGACCGGACCGGACCGGACCTGGGCAACAACGGTATGCCTATAATATATCTACGGCGTAGCTATTCCAGATAGGGGGGGAGGGGGGGGGGGGGGACTGGACGCAATAAAAATGCATCCCTCTCCAGGGGAAATTGGACGCAAATAACAGCTGCTTACTCTCAAAAATAAAACTGTAACCTGTTCTATTGTGTTTAGTTTATTGTTTTGGTTAAAATAACGTGCCACTTTAACCTGCTCCTTTCTATTTATACATAAACGAAATGTTCCAGAACATCGCGTATTTATTAAATATAATAAATGGCCTTCAGTGAACAATACTTCTTGAAAATCATCTTCATCAGAAAATGACACTATACGGGTAGTGGGTAGTGAAATATAGTTAGTGTAATATAGTTAGTGTAATATAGTTAGTGTAATATAGTTAGTGTAATATAGTTAGTGTAATATAGTAGTGTAATATAGTTCGTGTAATATAGTTAGTGTAATATAGTTAGTGTAATATAGTTCAGTATAATATAGTTAGTGTAATATAGTTCGTGTAATATAGTTAGTGTAATATAGTTAGTGTAATATAGTTAGTGTAATATAGTTAGTGTAATATAGTTAGTGTAATATAGTTAGTGTAATATAGTTAGTGTAATATAGTTAGTGTAATATAGTTAGTGTAATATAGTTAGGGTAATATAGTTAGTGTAATATAGTTAGTGTAATATAGTTAGTGTAATATAGTTAGTGTAATATAGTTAGTGTAATATAGTTAGTGTAATATAGTTAGTGTAATATAGTTAGTGTAATATAGTTAGGGTAATATAGTTAGTGTAATATAGTTAGTGTAATATAGTTAGTGTAATATAGTTAGTGTAATATAGTTAGTGTAATATAGTTAGTGTAATATAGTTAGTGTAATATAGTTAGTGTAATATAGTTAGTGTAATATAGTTAGTGTAATATAGTTAGGGTAATATAGTTAGTGTAATATAGTTAGTGTAATATAGTTAGTGTAATATAGTTAGTGTAATATAGTTAGGGTAATATAGTTAGTGTAATATAGTTAGTGTAATACAGTTAGTGTAATATAGCTAGTGTAATATAGTTAGTGTAATATAGTTAGTGTAATATAGTTAGTGTAATATAGTTAGTGTAATATAGTTAGTGTAATATAGTTAGTGTAATATAGTTAGTGTAATATAGTTAGTGTAATATAGTTAGTGTAATATAGTTAGTGTAATATAGTTAGTGTAATATAGTTAGTGTAATATAGTTAGTGTAATATAGTTAGTGTAATATAGTTAGTGTAATATAGTTAGTGTAATATAGTTAGTGTAATATACAATTATTATAGATTGTAGGTAATTAACGCATGCAACGGTACTGGAAACAAAGATAACTTAGTAACTAATTTAGAGTGCGATAATAATATTAATCACAAATTAGAGAGATGGCTTCTTCTTCAATGTTACCTAACATATTCAAGTTAACCGAAACATCCAGAAAGGAATTGATTACCCTTCTCGATAAATATCCAGGTATTAAGGATATAGTTATTGAACAGAGCGTTATTAAGGCCACGAAAAATATAATGTACAATATGGATGAAATTTCGAAAAATCAAAATATAAATAGAATATTTCCTTTTATAACGGATTCCACTTCTTCTATTCAAACCTTTTTCAAAGATTCCAGTTCTAATCAAAGAGTTTACATATTCCGTCCGAGTCTAGGCAACATACGAGATATGGCTAAACACATAGAATATGACAACGAGAAACGACTCAATACAACAGTAAACAAACCGCCGTACGATGTCAATGAAAAAACAAACCGTCCCAAGAGGAAATTCCATCTGTTTGCGGTGCCGGAAATTAATTACATATGTAGAAATGAAGTAGATAATCATCGGGGTATATTTGATGACGTCACTATAGATGAGTTCAAACTCGACTTGGTAGTGGTTGATGACGATTTAATGTCAGCTGACAATCCATCATTTTATTCGGAATACTTTTTAAATAAAGTTAATTTCGGTTTAAAAAGCATCTCTCGTTCTTTGTGTTCAATTCAATCGGCATTCGGGATTATTCCCAAAGTCTACGGAGTTGGTTGCTGTGCGACGGAAGTCTACGAAATGACTAGAGAACATTTGATGAATAATCAACCTGAGCAAAGCAACACTTCCAGTTTTGGATATTTATTTCTAATAGACCGAAACGCAGATTTAGTCACACCACTTCTCTCCCAAAATATCTATGAAGGTATATTAGATGAGAGGTTTGGCATCCGAGTTGAAGGCGAGTTAATCTGGGAGATGCCAGAACCAAAAGACAATAAAAGAATTGAAGCAACATCTAACGACACTGTGTTTGCTGGTATTCGCGACCTAAGTATACCAGGTGCGATATTCTACCTCACTGAGAAAGCTAAACAACTGAAGCACATACACGAAGTCACCAACTCAAAATCATTTACAAGTGAAGAAACTGATGAATTTATTCGAAAGGATGTTAAATTATATAAAAAATCGCGTGCTAGTGTTCAAAACCATCTGAGTATGTGCGAGTGGGTAATGAACACCGACGTGAAGGAGTTTCGGCACTTGTACGTTGGATCTGGTATGGAAGATCAGTTTCTGGTGGAGGAGGAATACAAGAAGCTGGGTGTGGAACACAAGTTGCTGGGGAACCGTTACTTCCGGAAATGTCTCGAGTTTATAGAAGATTATATCAACCAACAGTTGCCATGTTACCACGCACTGAGACTACTGTGTTTAGCCTCGTTAACAAATGGCACTCTTCAATCATTTGATTATAATTCCCTTGTGATGCAGTACCTACACAGCTATGGCTACCGGCACCTCCCGATATTCCGGGATCTCAGAAATCTCGGACTCCTAGTTAACTCGGCAGACCAGCCATCAATTCTTTACAACTTTCGTAAGTGTTACAAAGAAGTGGGAGAAAAACCAAAAGTAAATAAGTATTCGGATTACTATGAACCCACACATATGTCATACTTATTCAACGGTGTTTATTCCCCTCTTAGTATTAAACTCATCGAGAAGGTTCTCCTGAAGGGCGGGTTCACTCCTACCCTAATGGAACTCTTCCACGGTTCATTCTCTGGTTCTTTCTCTAACTCTCCTGACGATTTCTCCACTACCCCGAGAGTTGTGCTCGTTTATTTCCTTGGAGGATGCACTCGGTCGGAAGTCGCGGCGTTACGTTTTCTCGCACGAAACCATGGTTACCGTATTGTTGTTGCTACCACAGCCATAGTTACCAATGTTAACTTCGTCAAGTCTATAGTTGAACCCCGAAATAGTTAAATAGGCCAACAAAGATAAAATATTCAGTACAAAATATTTACTATTTTCATTAACTAGTCAATCTCAAAAACACCTTAGCTCTCACATCTAAGACAGTAATATTTTGTAGCCAATAAACGTATCTGGGATCCAGGACATTATACCTACACCACTATGCCGTATGTCTGTAGTATACAATAATATACTGATTATCAAAACAAGCGTTTCTAGAATTTCAATCGCCAATAGCTGCTTGAATTACGATCTAATAATAAAACTCTTGTGTTTAATATCTCCTACTAAGAGCGCCTCGGAGGGGGTTGTCCGTGCCCGAAATACTACAACTACTACTTAAAGGGCAAGTGATATAATTATAATGCAATATCATGAAATGTAATTGATGGGGGGGGGGGGGGGGGGGGGGGGGGTGGGGGGTGTCCTCGACGAGCAGTGGGCCGTGGATGGTGATAACTTATGGATGGTTGATTTGGGTTGACAATGAGACAGTGGGGGGGGGGGGGGGCAATCCCATCTTGGAGAATTCATATCCAACTCCATGTTAATTTCTCAATTTAGGGAAAAGAGCAGGTTACAGTGGTGCGTTATTTTAAACAAAACAATAAATTAAATACAATAGAACAGGGTTACTCTTCTATTTTTGAGAGTAAGCAGCTGTTATTTGCGTCGAATTTCCTCTGGAGAGGAACGAATTTTTATTGCGTCCAGTTTCCCCCCCTATCTGAACACATTATTTTTTTTAATTTTTTTAGTCTAATGAAGATAAGTTGCAAAGCTATCAGGTTCAGTTGGAACACTTCACCAGGGATATATTGTTAAAAAAAAATAACGATATACTGTACACCTGATGAACGGTTCCAACAGAACCTGAATGCTTGCAACGTTTTAACTTATCTTCATTAGACTATGACTGTGGGTGTTGAACTTCGTTATTTTATTAAATGTCGTTGAAAATTGGTTTAATAATAGCAGCGGAATGGGCATTTAAAAATGGCACAGACCGACCCCACGAATGATACCACTATACAGTATGCTACGGCTCAACTATTTTGTCGCTCGCAACAAAATTATATATTATATAAACCGGTACCTACAGCCGTAGGCCTCTGCACCTACCGTTACTTTCATCAGTTTGGGCAGAAATTATTGCGAATGTCAGCACACCAAAGTGTTGGGGTGGTGGTGCAGGAGGTTTATCGCCAAGTTTAAAATGTTGTTGTAAATTAACGGTCAATTTATTTCTCCCCGTTGGGGTATCGTCAGGACCAAAATTGAATTCAACTACATAAGAGCAGTAAAATATAGTTAAAACCTACGGTACTTATGTACTGTATGTACTGTTATGTACTTATGTGACCGGTACTTCAGTAAGGTATGGAAACTGCAGAAGGCCTAGGCCTATAAGGGTAATATAAGTAGTGAATTTAATATACAGTAGATTTGAAGATAGTAGATGTGTTGATTCAGACCAAAACTAGCGTTACGTACTTACTTAGGTTGCCGCCAGACGCTGGAGAAGTCAAACCGTAACGAGGGCTGACTAGGGACTGTATAACAAAAGTAGATGTAAAAAATATATTCTTTAAGTGGGAATTTATGCACCAAAATAAATAAGCATTAATCAGGCACGCTCCCCGTTAATACAGTATATTTTGATAAACCAACGGAATACGATGAGGGGTGTCTAGAGAAAAACTAAATGACAAAGTAAGCTACTTTTCATTTAGTTTTTCTCTAGACACCCCCCATCGTATTCCGCACCCTCGCACATAGAAACTTGTTGTTGGACCCCCTCACATGCAGAAACTTGTTGCTGGACTCCCTCACACACAGAAACTTGTTGCTGGACCCCCTCACATACAGAAACTTGTTGTTGGACCCCCTCACATACAGAAACTTGTTGTTGGACCCCCTCACACACATAAACTTGTTGCTGGACCCCCTCACATACAGAAACTTGTTGTTGGACCCCCTCACACACATAAACTTGTTGCTGGACCCCCTCACACACAGAAACTTGTTGCTGGACCCCCTCACATACAGAAACTTGTTGTTGGACCCCCTCACACACATAAACTTGTTGCTGGACCCCCTCACACACAGAAACTTGTTGCTGGACCCCCTCACACACAGAAACTTGTTCCTGGACCCCCTCGCACACAGAAACTTGTTGTTGGACCCCCTCACATGCAGAAACTTGTTGTTGGACCCCCTCACACACAGAAACTTGTTGCTGGACCCCCTCACATACAGAAACTTGTTGTTGGACCCCCTCACACACATAAACTTGTTGCTGGACCCCCTCACATACAGAAACTTGTTGTTGGACCCCCTCACATACAGAAACTTGTTGTTGGACCCCCTCACACACATAAACTTGTTGCTGGACCCCCTCACATACAGAAACTTGTTGTTGGACCCCCTCACACACATAAACTTGTTGCTGGACCCCCTCACATACAGAAACTTGTTGTTGGACCCCCTCACACACAGAAACTTGTTGCTGGACCCCCTCACACACAGAAACTTGTTGCTGGACCCCCTCACACACATAAACTTGTTGCTGGACCCCCTCACACACAGAAACTTGTTGCTGGACCCCCTCACATACAGAAACTTGTTGTTGGACCCCCTCACACACATAAACTTGTTGCTGGACCCCCTCACACACAGAAACTTGTTGCTGGACCCCCTCACACACAGAAACTTGTTGCTGGACCCCCTCGCACACAGAAACTTGTTGCTGGACCCCCTCGCACACAGAAACTTGTTGTTGGACCCCCTCACACACAGAAACTTGTTGCTGGATCCCCTTCGCACACAGAAACTTGTTGCTGGACCCCCTCACACACAGAAACTTGTTGCTGGACCCCCTCACACACTGAAACTTGTTGCTTGACCCCCTTACACACAGAAACTTGTTGCTGGACCCCCTTTCACACAGAAACTTGTTGCAGGACCCCCTTACACAGTTCTGTGTGTGAGGGGGTCCAGCAACAAGTTTCTGTGTGTGAGGGGGTCCAGCAACAAGTTTCTGTGTGCGAGGGGGTGAAGCGGCCTTGATGATACCTATTCTATGCGTTTTCTATAGCAAATGGTTTTTGCAATACTGAATTTTGTTACTATGGTCACGCATAGTTGTATTCTACTAATTAGCTAGCAATATTTGTCATTGTTTCTTAATATATTACTAAACTTTGATTTCTGTTTTAGCCAAAATTTGGAACAAAAAAAAATTTTGATGATTTTTTTACTTCAGTACTTTAATCCGAATGATCCAAGCTATCAACTGGTTCAATGAACTATTCGAAAATATTCTGACAGAAACGTTTTATAAAACAACACTCCAAATCTGGTACTACTTCGTCATGACGACACCCTTGACCAATTTTTTTTACCTGTCACTTTTTTTTGTATTAAACTGATTTTTTGATATTGGTGAATGTTCTAGAACATTAGTAAAATGTTTTTATGGTAGCTAGTGTTTTTTTAATATAAAAAATTTTACTTTTATGCCTCAAATTGACAATCTCAAACACGTTGGGATTATAAAGACCTTGTCTTGTAATGTTCTGGTGTAATAATACTCTTAGTCCTTTTAATAAAATACATCTATCAATGCTTTCTCTTCGTAAACGTAAACAACAATTCTAGAAAACAAATGTAAAAAAATCATGGTAACAATGAGTTTAAATGCAAATCATTTTATTACATATATTCCGTAACTAAATATATTTCATTAATAATGGATTAAACATAATAACTAAAACATAACAAAAACATAATAATAATACTAGCTACCATAATAAAATACCATTAAAATTCGTAAAAAAGTGATAAATAAAATTGGTTAATAAAAAGCAATAACAAAAATAAAAAAAATAACGTAATTTTACAATTTAATAAAACACTAGCTACCTTAAAAAAAATCTACTAATGTTCTAGAACATTCATCCATATAAAAAAAACACCAAAAACACACAAAAAGTGACAGGTAAAAAAATAGCAGGGGGGTGTCGACATGACGAAGTAGCACCCCAAATCTTTCATGCTTGGTAAGACACGTCAATTTGCACGACATATTATTTATTTTAAACAATAAAAAATACATAAAACATACATAAATCGCAACCAGCCACCACCAGCAGAATATTTATCATTAACTATAAGAAAAATGGCGGGAAATTTAAAATAAGTTGATACTTTAGTGTAAAGGCAGATCGGTGGGTGTGGGGTTTTCCAAACCCCACACCACTACGCCACTTGGTGCATGACCCACGCAACCAATGGCAGGTCCCGCACACAACCTCAACCCCACATCACTACGCCACTTGGTGCGTGACCCGCGCACAACCTCAAACAAACTCCACACCACTACGCCACTTGGTGCATGACCCACGCAAACAATGGCAGGTCCCGCGCACAACCTCAAACAAATTCCCACCACTACGCCACTTGGTGCATGACCCACGCAAACAATGGCACGTCCCGCGCCCAACCTCAACCCCACACCACACCACTACGCCACTTGGTGCATGACCCACCCAAACAATAGCAGGTCCCGCGCACAACCTCAACCCCACACCACTACGCCACTTCGTGCATGACCCACGCAAACAATGGCAGGTCCACTGTTCGAAAGCTACAATTGAAACTGAGCAAGGCCCACGTTGATAAGGCGCTATCAAAAATCACATCAAACAATGGCTCATCCAGTGCCTTTTGGAGTCACTTTAACCTAAAAACTAAATCAAAGGTAGAGAACATATGGCAGAGGGAATGAAGGACGTGCTGCGTACACATTTGTCATCGAAATTACGAACCCCTGATGACTTTTTGACATTGTCGAAGGGATACAAGATAAGAGATCTACTTTTGAGGTTCCAGAACTTAGCGATGTGGAGGTCGGGATAGCTATTATGGCACTCGCGAAAGGAAAAGCACCTGATAACAAACAGCTCATTAACTATTGAGAATCTCACCTACCTATCACCAGAAATAATTTGCAAGCACTTAAATTTAGGGTTCAACGTTTCGTTCAGACTAGGCAAGGAGCCGACTCTATTTAATTAATCCATTGTAACACCGGTACATAAGAGTCATGGAAAAAATACGGAGGATGTAAAATCTTACAGACCCATCTCTAATATCAGCGTTTTGCGAAGGTATGGGAATACCTTATACTCAAGAAGTACCTGCAGGATACAATAGTAGCTAGCCATCTATCGATAGCTTATCAGAAGAAAGTAGGATGAGACATAGCAGCGACCCTAGCGCACGAAATCATAAAATTCTTCAACTCCAGAGGCTCTCCCTTATACATAGCACAGGTAGACATTGCCTCTGCTTTTGTCAATGTTGACTACAGAACACTGTTCCGCAAATTATCAGAAGTCATCAACCTGCATTTATGCATTCTCTTAGTAGACTACTACAAGGCAACCAACGTATTTTTCAAATTCGGAAATCTCGCGGATACATATTATCACAACACAAACCTCGGACTCAAACAAGGTTAGCTGATCTCTCCGATAATATAATCTTCAACTATTATATAAAAGGCCCGCTATCTGCCCTATAAGACTCCGGGCTGGGATGCTTTGTCAAAGGATATTACGCAGTATGTATTGTATGTATGTACAGTATAGTATGCTATTGTTATTTGCCATCAGTTCAAGCGAATTGGAACGAATGATTGACATACCTATAGACACAACCTCAAACAAACCCCACACCACTACCCCACTTGGTGCGTGACCCACACAAACAATACGAGGTCCCGCGCACAACTGCAAACAGTACCCTGGATCGAACACCCCCATAACAGTGAATTACGGTTGATCCCAGGCGTGTTGTAGTTATAGTTGTAGAAGTCTGTTAGCCTGCGGGAAACACCATCGCAGGAAACCACGAAAGGTGAGAAGTCTGTTCGACGTGCTGTAACTGCAGCAGAGTAGGCCCCTACAGTCTCATCTTCTCATTCTCCGCCACCTCCAATACCGACATGGTTGAGCGAGTAACAGACTCGGCGTCGAGATTGGTTGATCGAATATCGAGCAACGCTTGAGACTGTCTGTTAAACGCTCACCACATCCCGACAGCTCACCGCAACCTCGCCACGTTTCCTGCCTCCAACTGCTCACGCGCTACGGGTTCTATCATGACATTGCGTGGCCCGAAAGCGAGAGCTGCAAGATACGTCAATTTACTATTTCAACTGTAAATACTGTATTTGCTTCTCAGGTATAAATTACAGAATTAAAACAAAATTAACTGAAATGGTAGATTATTTCCTATTATAATCGGCACTAGTTCGGCATGTCGACATCCCCATCATTATTTTTTTAACGTGCTAAAATTTCCTTGATTTGTATATATTATGTTCTAGAACATAGTCTACACTCATCCAACATTACATTTTTCACGGTAACAGTTCAGTATAGCACTACATTTTTATAACATAAATCATTGTTACCATGGCAACATTGTAGGGCTCTAAAACAAAATATAAATATTATGCACTATTCTAGAACATTAATATAATAAAAAATATATATGTTCTAGAACATATAGATAATTATTTTTAAAGTTTACAATTGCTAGTAATCAAAAAATTTATTCAAAATGCGAAATGCACAAAATTAAAATTAAAATTAAGGCAATTAAAAGACAGGTACTGAGAAAAATGTGAAAAATATACGACGCCAGAGCTTCAATCAGGAGTGCATTAACTTATATTATTATTTATATAAATTTATTTATATATTTATATTATTTACTTATAACATTTAATTCTAAGTGAGTAATTTATTTATAAGTAAGTAATTTATTTATAAGTGAGTAATTTATTTATAAGTGAGTAATTTAATTATAAGTGAGTAATTTATTTATAAGTGAGTAATTTATTTATAAATTATTGACAAATTTATAAGTGAGTAATTTATTTATAAGTGAGTAATTTATTTATAAGTGAGTAATTTAATTATAAGTGAGTAATTTATTTATAAGTGAGTAATTTATTTATAAATTATTGACAAATTTATAAGTGAGTAATTTATTTATGAGTGAGTAATTTATTTATAAGTGAGTAATTTATTTATGAGTGAGTAATTTATTTATAAGTGAGTAATTTATTTATGAGTGAGTAATTTATTTATAAGTGAGTAATTTATTTATAAGTGAGTAATTTAATTATAAGTGAGTAATTTATTTATAAGTGAGTAATTTATTTATAAATTATTGACAAATTTATAAGTGAGTAATTTATTTATAAGTGAGTAATTTATTTATAATTTTAATTCTAAACTAAAATATTAAAATATTAAAACGAAATGAGTATCTAGATGATTTTTTATTGCCTAGGAATTTCATAATTATAATTAGAGAACTGAAAGCGTGATGGATTCCCTAACAACTACTGAAAGTTTACCAAATATTGGCCTATTCAATCAAACCTCTGAAAATGAATTATTTAACCTTCTCGACAACTACCCAGGTAGGAATGGTCTAGTTATAGGGGCCGATGTAATCAATGCTATCGAAAAAATATCATCTCTAAAGGAACTTAGGAAGCATCATGTTGACAAATTCTACAACTTTGAAAACTTTGAAAACTTTGGAGCAAAGACTTTGAAGGGTAGTTATCTTGCAGAGTCCACTCTAGATATAGTCTTCATAATGCGGCCAAGTCTATCCAATATCCGGATTATGGCTAGACAGATACAACACATGCAACAACAAGAACAAGAAATCCTGAGAAATATCACAAAAAAGAAAAAAACAAACCGTCCCAAGAGGAAATTCCATCTGTTTGCGGTGCCGGAAATTAATTACATATGTAGAAATGAAATAGATAATCATCGGGGTATATTTGATGACGTCACTATAGATGAGTTCAAACTCGACTTGGTAGTGGTTGATGACGATTTAATGTCAGCTGACAATCCATCATTTTATTCGGAATACTTTTTAAATAAAGTTAATTTCGGTTTAAAAAGCATCTCTCGTTCTTTGTGTTCAATTCAATCGGCATTCGGAATTATTCCCAAAGTCTACGGAGTTGGTTGCTGTGCGACGGAAGTCTACGAAATGACTAGAGAACAGTTGATGAATAATCAACCTGAGCAAAGCAACACTTCCAGTTTTGGATATTTATTTCTAATAGACCGAAACGCAGATTTAGTCACACCACTTCTCTCCCAAAATATATATGAAGGTATATTAGATGAGAGGTTTGGCATCCGAGTTGATGGGACTGTAATGTTAGACGGGTATAGGTTTCTCATGGACTCATCTGATGTTATGTTTAACAATTCCAGAGACAAACACTTTTCTGTGGTCCATTGCGCTCTCAAAGAGGAACGTAAAAGAATGGAAGATTTGCCTAAGATTCTCTCAGAAAATAATAAAAATATCGAGGAGAGTGGAGATTGGCTGAAATTCATGATGAGCAAATTAGCAGCAGCTATTGCTACAAAACCCCGAACGTCATACGAATGTCATCTCAATATGATCGAATGGATCTATGAGAAAAGTGATGAGGAATTCCGCCAGTTGTTTGTCGAAAATGAAAAGAAGTTCCTGGGGAACTCTTACTTCCGGAAATGTCTCGAGTTTATAGAAGATTATATCAACCAACAGTTGCCATGTTACCACGCACTGAGACTACTGTGTTTAGCCTCGTTAACAAATGGCACTCTTCCATCATTTGATTATAATTCCCTTGTGATGCAGTACCTACACAGCTATGGCTACCGGCACCTCCCGATATTCCGGGATCTCAGAAATCTCGGACTCCTAGTTAACTCGGCAGACCAGCCATCAATTCATTACAACTTTCGTAAGTGTTACAAAGAAGTGGGAGAAAAACCAAAAGTAAATAAATTTTCGGATTACTATGAACCCACACATATGTCATACTTATTCAACGGTGTTTATTCCCCTCTTAGTATTAAACTCATCGAGAAGGTTCTCCTGAAGGGCGGGTTCACTCCTACCCTAATGGAACTCTTCCACGGTTCATTCTCTGGTTCTTTCTCTAACTCTCCCTGACGATTTCTCCACTACCCCGAGAGTTGTGCTCGTTTATTTCCTTGGAGGATGCACTCGGTCGGAAGTCGCGGCGTTACGTTTTCTCGCACGAAACCATGGTTACCGTATTGTTGTTGCTACCACAGCCATAGTTACCAATGTTAACTTCGTCAAGTCTATAGTTGAACCCCTAAATAGTGATTAATATGTTAATAATTACTACCGGTGATATAAGTCGCTCTTATAGAACAATATAAAGATTTAATATCGCTTTAGTTTCTACATTTGTAAGTATAGAAAGAACCATGAGAATGAGAGTTTGAGGAATAATGTTACTGATATATTTAAATTTCTCCAGCAAAATTAATGCTATAGGCAGTTATATAAATGTACTGCTTTTACTGCACCACACCGATAATACATCTGAAATGGGTTTATAGTCCTCATATACTGTAAAAATCAAAGGAAACACAACCGCCAAAACTTGAATAATTGACACCGCAGTTTGTCACCTCACCAAATTTGAGGAATGGATTTGTAGTAGTCTAAAATGGAGCGGACTCTACTCTATATGTCTAATTAATGTAATTGACATTATAGATAAAGGTAATTCCATAGATGGGTACTACTCTATGCATTCTACTGTGGAATAGTAGCAATGGCTAAATCGGTACTACGTATCATTTTATAAGTCATCTGGTTGCTGTAACCTTTGGAATTTGTTAGGAAATTTAAGATAAGAAGTATATGTTTTAGTATTTTGAATAAAATATTGATAGATACTATGTGCCTGTAAGATGATTGGTTGTAGGTATTCCGTCCCTTACTATTGAATAGAGGCTGCTTAGAACTGACTCTCCTTATAAATACAATAAGGGGCTAATTTCCGAATGAAACATCTGTATTCAATGTCCTCCGATATTTGATGGTTTACTTGCAGTCTTCCTCTTTGCTGAATCTTCATTAAATTTGTTACTATAATGGGATCGCAGTGTGTTTCAGGTGATGTTGATTCTTGATTTTTCCTTGCTTTGCTCCAAAATATTGCGGATTTGTTGTGCCATGGGAGACACATTGATTAATATTATTGGCTGTGATGTTTTTGGAAAGGCTATTACTAACTACTAGAATATAATCGGCCTGCAGCATTGAAACTGCGCATTAAGATGCTATGCCAGCTTATAACCAAACTATTTTTCCATGCAATCCACAATTGGCATGCCCCAATGCAGTGTGCATAAATAATGATATGTCGACTTTTCGACAAAATTGCGCCGCACAACTCCCTATCCCCCATGACTTTCACGAGATCATCCGCATCTCCAAGGCCAGTGTCCATTAAGTCATGTCCTTTCTTGACTTTCTTTAAGTCAATAAAATCATGGGCATATTTTCTCCATGGGGCTGTCAAAGCACAAAATTGTAGACATGCTTGTCCTCATGTCGAAAGCAATGTCCTGCAAAGCGGAGGCGGCTTTGTTGAAGTAGAGCAGAATCAATCACAATTATAAGAAAGATGCAAGTGTGTCTCCCAGGAGGACTCCACATAACACTTCGAATGGTTCTGTGTCACCGTCAACAGTAGACACAAATGTTGTCGAACCATCGTATACTGATCTGATTGCTACAATAATTTCATCAGGAATCCCATATAATGAAAGTATGCTGAACATACGTGAGCGAGAGACTGAATTAAAGGCCTTGAAGAAGTCAACAAAGATAACAGCCAGATGCCTGTCTTTCTTTTTTGATAACTCTTCAATTATCCTTATAAGTGCCAAAATGGGATTATTGGTCCCACGACCTTTACGGAACCCATTCTGATTTCCATGGAGCAGTCTGTCTCTCAATGGGATCCCTGATGCGATTTAATAGAATTCTATTGTATAGCTTTGCAGCAATCGATATCAATGAGATTCCCCGAAAATAACCTTAGAGTGTTAGGTTGCCCTTCTTTCGAACTGCCACCAACTGTTAGGTTGCCCTTCTGTGGAACTGGCGCCAACTATTAGGTTGCCCTTCTGGGGAACTGGCACCAACTGTTAGGTTGCCCTTCTTGGGAACTGGCACCAACTGTTAGGTTGCCCTACTATGGATTTGGCACCAACTGTTAGGTTGCCCTTCTGGGGAACTGGCACCAACTGTTAGGTTGCCCTTCTATGGAAATGGCACCAACTGTTAGGTTGCCCTTCTATGGAACTGGCACCAACTGTTAGGTTGCCCTTCTATGGAACTGGCACCAACTGTTAGGTTGCCCTTCTGGGGAACTGGCACCAACTGTTAGGTTGCCCTTCTATGGAACTGGCACCAACTGTTAGGTTGCCATTCTGGGGAACTGGCACCAACTGTTAGGTTGCCCTTCTGGGGAACTGGCACCAACTGTTAGGTTGCCCTTCTGTGGAACTGGCACCAACTGTTAGGTTGCCCTTCTATGGAACTGGCACCAACTGTTAGGTTGCCCTTCTATGGAACTGGCACCAACTGTTAGGTTGCCCTTCTATGGAACTGGCACCAACTGTTAGGTTGCCCTACTATGGATTTGGCACCAACTGTTAGGTTGCCCTTCTGGGGAATTGGCACCAACTGTTAGGTTGCCCTTCTATGGAAATGGCACCAACTGTTAGGTTGCCCTTCTATGGAACTGGCACCAACTGTTAGGTTGCCCTTCTATGGAACTGGCACCAACTGTTAGGTTGCCCTTCTGGGGAACTGGCACCAACTGTTAGGTTGCCCTTCTATGGAACTGGCACCAACTGTTAGGTTGCCATTCTGGGGAACTGGCACCAACTGTTAGGTTGCCCTTCTATATAACTGGCACCAACTGTAAGGTTGCCCTTCTGGGGAACTGGCACCAACTGTTAGATTACCCTTCTATATGGAACTGGCACCAACTGTTAGGTCACCCTTCTGGGGAACTGGCGCAAACTTATTTGATGGCCTTTGTAGGCTTCTAGAGAAGAACAGGGTAAAGCACTTTGGTATGTGCAGTATACATCTGTACCTCTGCTGTAGGCGACAGCAGAGGAAAATAGAAATATAATAATTTGGGGAGTCAATCTAGCCAAAAAGGGGATCCACCCACCCATTACAAATTCACAATTCATCCACTCCAATTTTTTTTATTCTATATTACCTTGTTTAATACCCTCAAAAAAATCTATAGAAATATATTATGTGAATCACTTTCAATTTACTGTTCAATTTTGTCGACAATCCAGCACAGCATTTTTAAAGTAATTATTAATTAAATAATGTATATATATATCTACAATATATATATTAAATATATATAATAATAATTAATTGAAGTAAATAGTAAAGAGACCAATATCCCGCTGTTTATAAAATTAAATAAAATTGTTTATATATTTATTTCGCAAATTTTTGAGTTGGCATTACTCTTAATCATGCTATTATTGTAGCTAAATTATAGTCTGACCGGATCACGCACCCTCCGTTGTATTTATCTACTTGAGTTTTATAATTTATACAATTATGCAATATACAGTATATATATAATACAGCTGAAATGCAGCATGCCGATCGTAGTAGTAAGTTAATCAAAATGCCCCGGTCATGGTGTACGGACACTTCCCCCCCCCCGGACACTTTCCCCCCGGACACTCCCCCCCCCCCCGGACACTTCCCCCCCGGACACTTCCCCCCGGACACTTCCCCCCAGACACTCCCCCCCCGGACACTTCCCCCCCAGACACTTCCCCCCCGGACACTTCCCCACTGGCTGCCTTGTTATTATGTATGCCGACGACCTGGTAATATATGGTAACTCGATTGTTGACGTACAAAATGGTCTTGATTCTCTAGCTGACTATTGTAAGGTAAATGACCTAACCGTCAATTTATCCAAAACCAAAGCCATAAAATTTCGCCGGGGAGGTCGCATATGTAACAATGATGTTCTAATTTACAATGGTACGAAGATCGAATTTGTCAGTGAGTTTAATTATCGCGGTATAACTCTCTCAAACAAAAATGGACCCAGCGGTCACTTTGCACACTTGCACAAAAGGGGTCTGGCATGCTGTGTCCATTTAGCCTCGAAAATAAATTTATCTCTGATCTCGTTAGACTCAGCAAAACGTCTATGGCTCTCGGTGGTCTTCCCTGCAGTCACGCATGGGTGCGATATTTTCACACACACCGAGGATGTTGCCGTTCTAGAACATGTTCGCAAATGTCGCGCCTTTCATTTTAAACTGTGGTGTGGAGTAAGCAAGATCTCCTCCTCTACTGCGATATAAGACGCCGTAGACAACGTCGTCAACCCCGATTGTGACATCAGGTTGGGAGGCCTGTCCGGCTTCCGCCGCCGAGCAGCGGCGTTGCTTCTCTCCAACGGGTGTCATCAGACTCTTTGCAGCAGTCCCAACTGTTGGAAAGTGGATGATGGTTGCATCTGCTTGCTGTGCAACAATCCGGCTGACACTAAATTGCACTTCAAATCTTGCCCCGGCATTCCCCCATGCGCGACTGACCTTCGATGCGCTCTTTTCCTTCTCACCCTGGGTCTATCTCCCCAAATAATTATTTTTTATCACTGTTTGCCATATTTTAATCGCCTTATTTTTTTCTGGCACTGTATATTTTAAATTATATGAATTCATTCGTAGGATACTTACTGTATTGTATATAATTATCTTACTCGTGTGAGTATTACCCTGTTATCTATTTGTATTATTATTTAACTAATATTCCGTATGTTATGGGATTAAAAGAAATTCTGATTCAAAGGCAGCAATGTAATGAGCCAGACTATTAAGACAGCTTGCTTATTGTTTATCTCGAAAAATTATTGGGTTTGTATTAAATCGTGATTCTTTAGAATAATTAGCTAAATAATATCGTTAAGGTGTTGACATGATAAATTAATATGTCAGTATCAATACTATCGGCATAAGGTAAGTTTTAATAATTCTTACAAATTGGGTCGCCTCCACGCCTATATTTAATATATTACTTTTAAAACACAAATTTCCTTTTAATACCTCTGTCTTACATTAATCCTCTGTGCTCCTTTGGGTTGGGGTGGTGCAGATTAAGAGGGATTGAAGGGGAAGAACTTTTCCATCTTCTTTAATTTATTGGCGGTTTGGTTAAATTTCTTAAATACCGATTTAGTGACAGAATTACTCAATTCAACTTCAACTCAATTGAATTTGTATCTCATAACTGAGCCTCGTGCTGCGTGAAGGCCTCCCGAACGTGTAACATAAGCGCATGCCAGGAGAGGTTAAACACCAAAGCCTACATACTGTGTATACTCACACAGTATACAGTAGTTTGCCTTGCTGGTGGTGGGTAAATATATTTAGAATGTCGGAATAAATGACTTTAATTACATTGAAATGGTTGTGAATATTCCATGACTACCATTAATTTATGACAGTAGGCCTGCCTATGTGCAATAATTATTTGGCCTGTGATTCGTTAACACAAAGAATAACAATATGACCATCTGCTGTGACGAATAATATTTTAAATATAATCTTTTATAAAGGGGTGTGCGGCTCTGTTAGGATCTGGTTCCCGCTACCTATTTATTTAAAGTAAAAATAACAATTGAAATTACATTTACAGGAAGTGATAATTTCAGAGAGATGGATTAAGTTACAATATTCTTAAATTCCCTCAACAATAATAGGTAATAATGTCGGTGTGTAAACGTGATTCATATAACAATAGAGCAGCCAGCAACACATATTAAACTGTGCTATAGTCTTTCGTTTATTGTTTTGATTAGAATAGCCCTCCACCTATTGTGGGGCCTAGTAGTGAGTCCGTTTGGTAGATTGTGGGGCAATGACTCCTTGATGAGATTTGTGAAACCCTGCGACGTGCTGCGACGGCATTCACCAGGTGTATGCCGCCGCAACACTCCGCATGGACTGTCTGACCGGTTGACCGATCAACCTCCTGTCTGTACATTGAACCCTTCAGATTGTGTCATCATTATTTGGCTAGATAAAATATACAATAAAATTAAACGGTCTGTAAGAAATTGTGTAATAATTATGTTTAAATAATAAGTTATTTCCACCCCTTGGTTTACGTAATTATGTTCGAAAATTTAAACGTTTAAGTACATTTATCTATTAACAATAACTAATTGCTTTGCTTATAAACTCGTTTGTTAAAAATATAAACGAATAAATCCGTTCCTAATCATAACTACCATGTCTGGTCAAACAGCTGAATGGTCTCCCAGCACAGACGAGCACATCCTCCATGTTATATTCAACCCGGACTTCCCTTACTTCCAACCAGCAGACCAGCCAACGGAACCCGATGACCTAGATGAACCCGACGCAATCCAAACCAAGGCCCTGGAGGTAGAAGCAGTAAAGTTGGCTGAGAACGGAGACCTGTCCGGGGGAATAGCTCAATTGTCGCAGGTCATACAGCTGTCGCCGAGATGGGCCTCGGCTTATAACAACCGAGGGCAGCTGCATCGTCTCAATAACGATACCCCTGCGGCACTGCGGGACCTCAATAAAGCGATCGAGCTGAGTAACGGGAAAGGGAGGGTGGCGTCTCTGGCCTACACCCAACGGGCCATCCTGCACCACATAGAAGGCAGGGAAGAAGATTCCGGCAACGATTTTACGGCTGCAGCTAATCTAGGGGAACCGTTGGCAAAAAAACTTGTTTTATCACGAAACCCGTATGCGGCACTTTGTAACCAAATGGTAACTGAAATGATAGACAGAGCGATTAAAGGGGAACAGGTATATAGTTAGGGGTTAAGGGGTTATATTAATACTAAATAATTTAGTTAGGTTAACCACGCAGTACCGGTCGATATTCTTACAAGGAGTACCTTTGAGTCATTTTTGAGTCACATATTTTCACTGTTTAACTGTCTTAGATTTTGCAAATAATTAACTTAACTAATTAATTAATTAATTTAACTAATTCGGAACTAAATAACTTTTTTTGAAATTCGATAGAACGATAAAAACCTGTACCGAAGTGTAAGATCGCACAATCATATTAGCCGGGTGCAGCTGGTTGCAGGTGGGTGCATCCGGGTGCAGCTGGGTGCATCCGGGTGCAGCTGGATGCATCCGGGTGCAGCTGGATGCATCCGGGTGCAGCTGGGTATATCCGGGTGCAGCTGGGTATATCCAGGTGCAGCTGGGTGCATCCGTGTGCAGCTGGGTATATCCGGGTGCAGCTGGGTGCATCCGGGTGCAGCTGATGCATCCGGGTGCAGCTGGGTATATCCGGGTGCAGCTAGGTATATCCGGGTGCAGCTGGGTATATCCGGGTGCAGCTGGGTATATCCGGGTGCAGCTGGGTATATCCGGGTGCAGCTGGGTATATCCGGGTGCAGCTGGGTATATCCGGGTGCAGCTGGGTGCATCCGGGTGCAGCTGGGTGCATCCGGGTGCAGCTGGCTCAGGGATGTGACTGAGTAATGTGGGTAGATACCAAGGCAACCAGGGAAACACAAGGAGTTAGTTGAGTATATTATATCTTGGGGACTCGATAGCAATGAAAATAAATGTAGATGAAACTAAAAGATTTATTCCCCAACCGATAGGTTTATTACCAAACCGATTGTAATTAATTAATTATAAATAGCACAAAGATATTAATTTAATAAGTTTAGCAAGAGTCACAAATAACAAGTTGAAGTTAGATAAAACGACCGCAAAAACCAGCCAATGAGAAATGAAGGTTACCAGTGTAAAATAAAGTCATCGAGCTAAACAGCTGAGTTTCAGTTAGTTTTAAACCACCGGGGAACTTTAGTTGGAGGCGGTTTATCCAGGGGTTTCTGCGAGGGAGTGGTGCACTTCTGTGAGGGGGGCTTGGTTGTAGGGAGCAGGGAGGAGGGGAGCTCACGCAGCTCGGGGGGCAAGGGGGTAGCCATCTCTACATCCCGAACGGGACACAACCGATCGCGCGTTAACCTACAGACCTCCGCGTAACTCTGGAGCGTCGAGGTCCCGAAACAATCAGCCTTGACGGATTCCGGAGACCCGAAGTAAACCTTACCGGACGGAGACAACCCCAGATCGTACAGCGAAGCATTCCGATCCCGCAACTCGCGTTTCGGAGGAGTCGTGTACAGATAGAACCTATAATCTCCGCCGAGTTTCTCTTCTACGAATTCGTACAACTTCTCGAGTTTCTCCGCCGGTCTAAAGAATCCCTGGAGGACGAGGTTGTTGGGAAAGTGGACTCGGACTACAGCCGTAGAATGTCGGTTCATCTTGCGGATTCTATTGAGTTCCCGTTGTCCCGATGTGAGTAAAGGTTCGTCCTGCGTCGACTTATTGAGATCCACCATGGTGCGGACGTCCTCAATAGTGACGTCATAGAAGTCCTCGGGGAAGTCCTGGAGGGGAGATAGAAGGGAAGTCGCTTCGTCTACCGAGTAGAGCAGAGGTTGTCTGGGACAGGGGGTCACGGATGGGATGTCTATGGGGGGAGTGTTTGTGGAGGGGGCGGGAGGCGGGACAAAGGTGAGGAAATCCACCGTAGACATACCGCCCATACCGGTAGGATTATAATTTGGCTGGAACTGGTTTTCTTTCTTAATTAATTTACAACTTTCAATTTTTTTCTCGCTATAAACAGAAACACTGGACTCAGGTATTCTATTATCCATGAGTTTCTCCTCACTCTCAGCTTCGACGTCTCCAGACATAATGCTGTCATATATCGGGTTGGCGTGCTGAATGTGAACCCGGGAGAGCGAGTCAACCTGTCTGACGGTTGTTACGTAACGGAAAGCGGCAGTACCTTTCAAAATCCCTAAAGATCTCAGAGTAATGTTGGCCAATTCCTCACGGTCTATTGTTTGATTCATATAAACCAGTCCGCCACCATGGCAACCCAGACCCAAACCGTTAACCATCTCGCCGAGGGAGACCTCTGCAGCACTAAACCTTCCGCTCAACCGGTCGCCATTCTCCGTCTGCACAACCACATCGACGTTGCCACAACTACGGGGTTTAACAACGGCAACCAGATCGAGTTTAGCATTATTCTGCAGACAGGATAACGCCACTGAGTTACCCACATCTAATACTCTACGATTCCATTTCAGGTCGTGAATCCACGGGTCGAGGGAGTGGTTGCCACACACTGCAGTGAGTATCTGGTAAATTATTGTGTTCTTATGTGTTTTAACAATCTGTTTACATCCAGTTGGGCAAGAAATTATTAACGATGTCGACATTATCAATTTATTCAGGACTGCACTATCAGTAGCAGTATCACTGATGCACTGCTGCAGTACTGCAGTACTGAAACCACTGCAACTACAACTGCAGAACTGCTGTACTGTTGGCCTACTGCAGTACTGTAGTTAAAAACCAGTCCCAGTACTGCAGTAATTACTACTGCATTAATTACCTACGCGTAGTTCGAAAAGACTAATGAATAGCTTCTGTGATATACTGTACAGTAGGCCTAATGGGAGAATATTTAGGAAGGGTAGGGCCTCTCGCTCAATTAATGATACCCTACTTATATATAATAATAGTAATTCCCCAACAGCAAAACAACAAATCAAATTCCACAATCAGAAAGTAAATATATAGAGGCGGGCCTTATTACTGTATGTTCATAAACATTTATTTGTGAAACAACATAATACATTGCATCGATAGTTTGTGAAACAACATAATACATTGCATCGATAGTTTGTGAAACAACATAATACATTGCATCGATAGTTTGTGAAACAACATAATACATTGTTGCATCGATAGTTTGTAAATGATTCTAATTTATCCTGAAAATTACAGATATGGGGGGGGGGGGGGGGGTGGTGAAAACCCTCTACTAGCCACTTCAAATTTACAGTAACTGCAGTTCCATCAAATAAATTATAACTTTTGTTGGACACAGCTTTGCAAAGTCGGCAATGTCGTCCAGATGGGATCGAACCATGGTGACCTGCGGGTTGGATGTCTAACGCTCAAACCATTCAGGTAGCGGCTCAGGTAAAGGGTAGACTTGGAAATAATACAGTACCTGATAACTTGTATGTCGGAATTTAATGGTTAAAGACGGCCAAGTACAGTAGATTGGGCACAGTGGCCAAATTGATTATAAAAAATATAATAATTTAATAAATTATTATATTATCCCCACAATATATCAGATGAATTACGTTAGATGAACCATGTCTATTGAATTGAAACATACGCCAACTGAACAACCACATATATATATAAAACAACATAGAGTAAGTTATATATTTGTATAACAGGGTTTCAATCAATTTCTAGGTAAAATAAAATAATATTTTTTCGGGGGGAGTTGTTATATTGACGTTTTAATTAAATTAAACGACGCAAAAAATAATTTATATCAATATTCAATATATGCGGTTCTATAAAGTACAAGTGGTTAAATTTGTTTTAATTGGGTAAAATAACAAGTAAAGTTAATCAATATTAATTGATTTTTCTTCCGAAACGGAGCCATAATAATTAACGCTCAATTCCTTAGTGCCCTTAATTCTGGTGTAATTGGAACTTTTTCTGTACAAAACAAAATGCTGGAATCCCAAAATCATATCGTTAGTTTGGGAACAAATTGGCATCATAAACTTTGTACTTTGGAGAGAAATCCAGTCGTTGGAATTGAAGGCCAATAGAAGAGATTGCGAAATGAAACAAAGTCCACCGGTGAAATCCAAACCGAGTAGACCGATGCTGTAACCATGGGTACTCTTGGTACGGTAGTTAGTTAAAATCTGTGGGATAAATTTAAATATATTTACGAATATTTTAATGTAGGATATGTAAGTGATGCACTGCAACCAATCAATAACATTAAACCAAGCGAAAACAATGTTAGTCGCTGAATAAACTACAAACACGCCGCATATGCAGCGAGCGGTGACAGAGAAACGTTGGTCCGCGTTCTCATAAATTAAACATTGGAAGGCGAGAAGGATGATAACCAACACGGCATGCAGAGCGAAAACAACGTCGTTTAGTTGTATCGGGTTTATAGTGCCTTCTCCGTAAAGACCCCGTATGGTGGTGGACCACGTCATACTGATTGTGTAGACGTTATAGGATAGATAGCCGCCTAGATCCAAGGCAACCCCGTCCCAACTGTATCCTGTTGTCGATTTACGTTGGAAATTCTGGAATACTTGAGGGTAGAATTCCGTGCTCCATGCTAGAAAGGCGATCCAACCAACAATTAGGTCGAACGTGTGCCAACTCATGGACCGTAGGACTGTGATGTGTATAGTGTTGGCTACTAAGTTGTACGGGTTGAATTCAGCGCTAGTAGAAGTTATGTTTATGATGCACTTGCCAGGACTGTATGTGGTCACTAATAGATAATAGGGTGATGTATCGTTAGCAGCGATGGTTAAATTAGGGGTTACTGTGGCAACATAAGGTAAACACGAAGACGTGAATGATAAGACTCCGTCTTCTTTCAAAGATGTGGTTGCTCTTATTGATAAATATGTGGTTGAATCGATTACAAAGAACATCATAAAGTCTGTGCTGGGGTGCACATCGATACAAATCGTACCGCTAGTGGCGTTAGTGTTAGGCTCCGGTTGTTGGTGACGACATAAAGACCAACCAGGTGGGGAATAGAGGGCTGATGATAGAGAAATATATGCGGAGAAAATTACCAGGAAAAATGTAATTTTTATAGCCATATTTATATTTAAAAAAATTTAAAAATCACTGATAATCAATACTAAAAATAAATTAATAAAAAAGAGTATATTTAAAAAATACTTTCTGACGAATGGTTATTGGACTTAGTGAAGTACAAATATATTATGATAAGGCAGATACAATCCACTAATTAGGAGCATTCCAGATCAATCAATGATAACCACATCAGCTGAAAGAATATCAATCTGGGCTTATCTGAATAATAAATGTCCATCAACCTTCACATTCCTTCGCCGCCGTATCTGATGACGTAATACAATAAACAAATATGGCCAAGTATTAATTAAACAATCTCCATTATTGCATTGAAGGTTTACATACATTTTAGTTTTCTACTAATAAATTTATAGAATTATTTGCTATACATTTATATTTTTTTTTAATAATTATGAAATATATAAAGTAGTTTTAACATTTATTACAAAAAGTTATAACTTCCCAAACTGATTCACCATTTGTATTTTTTTTAATAATTATGAAATATATAAAGTAGTTTTAACTTTGTTTATTACAGAAGTAATAAGTTCCCAAACTGAATCACCATTTGTATTTATTTTCGCACTTTAATCACGATTAACATTAATTGCTATACGATAAGTATACTATACAATCCCACAGCATAGGGCCTGTATTACCATGTAACCTGTATCACCATGTAGTCCCCCATAAAAGTTATGGCTTGACACTAGAACTAAGCCGCCTCCGCTTCGCAGGACATTGCAGGACACCACCTGAGCCCTAACTGCTGATTACATCAAATCTAGGGATGGCACATGCAAAAGAATGCTGCGTCTGGTTCATTGTGTCAAGTATAGGCCTACAATTCACATATCTCCAACTAGACACTATATGGTATTGGAGGTGGCATGTTTTAAGTTTATTTTAAAATATGATTCCGCGAATTTTTATACAAGTACCCAAAGCCTTCGCCACACGTGAGTCCAGACGAGCGTTTGCGTACAATAGAGGTACAATAGTGGACCTAGTCATTGGCCACATAGCAGTCTAAAGATCAACCCTGTAAGTCTGTCGGTGTGTAGAATTTCTAAATCTTTTATAGACTACATGTGTGTTCCAAGTTTGGTTCAATTTCATAAAATTTGTACCGATTTATTAGTGTTCAAATATATCCAACGACGACGACGACAGACGGGTCCACTAATTATACCCCTATGCTAAAGGCTCACCTGGACTTACGTGGCTCGCCCCACATCCCTCACTTTTGAATTTAGGGATCATATTTTTTGGATGTGGATGGATGTGGATGGATGGGGGTGGGGGGATCTGTATGTTTTACATGATCTTATTTTTAATTATGCACACAAACTGATGATTGTTTATTTTATTTATTTACATACCGGTACTGTACCTGTGTGTTTGATTTTCTTATTTTTAATTCAGTATATAATAATTGTGCTACCTTATTGTTAATTCCTATTAAATAAATTTCGCCCAAGACACTCAATATTAATGTATATTTGAACGGTTGGCGATGAAGTTGCTCGTGTAAATAAACACCTCCACGCCTAAAAGGGGGAGGTAGGAGGGTAATGCCACTATTCCCCCGCATCCCTTTAACTACAGTATTAATTAATATTGCCGTATTTAAAGTCTAGCCAAATATTATAGGCCTAAAGTGGTTTACTGTAATATGTTTTCCCAGGATTAAATCTTATTTCCGGGCTGCCAGGGTTTTGCCAGGTGGACTAATTTACTGTGTTTTGCAACACAATTTTTGACTTTGGGGTTCTGATTCAAAAGGGGGCAAAAGTTACGGCGAACTGTCATTGGCTTATAATGGTAGAAAAGGTATGCTCGTAGAAAAGTTAGCGGTTCTGAAAGACGAAAAAGACGATATCCAATTATCCTGTTAAAAATTATCATGTTAAAAACATGAAGATCGACTAGGGGTTTTCTCTGTTTCTGTGTTGACTGCTTCAAGATGGCGGGCGATA
This sequence comes from Nemertoderma westbladi, assembly GCA_032718475.1. Taxonomy (NCBI): domain Eukaryota; kingdom Metazoa; phylum Xenacoelomorpha; order Nemertodermatida; family Nemertodermatidae; genus Nemertoderma; species Nemertoderma westbladi. The sequence continues at coordinate 10,289 of JAUCBJ010000054.1, read as the reverse complement.
AGCAACAATAATATCATGTATATCTTATTCCACTAATCGGCAAGAATTGGGGAAACATTGACACAAAGAGGAACGTGCTGTATTTTTAATCTCCTGGTTTTGACGGCACGTATTCCGCCTTTTTAAATTTCCCACCTTTTTTGTGTGTGTTGCTTAGTAACATAAAGTCAGCTGGGTTTGTTTGTTTTTATCTAAATTTTGTAACACAGATAAGTACAGAAGTACAGCTGACCGATACTGAAGACTGAAGTACAGAAGTAATTATGTAAGTAGGCCTACTGTCAGCTTAGGCTATTTCTTTCCTCCATTCGATAGTCAGAATGTACAACAGACAGATCCGGCAATGCTTTCTTAAGCAGTTAAGAAGGAAGTAGGCCTACAGAAGTAAACGTTACCGGTACCGTTCTGCCGTTACACCTACGACCTACCTACCTCAACCTCTATACCTACACCTACAGACAGACAGACCTACCCTCCTACAGTGTCCTACAGTAACATTCTAAACCTACAACCTGACAACCGACACCCCCTACCGCGCTACCGGTACCGGTATCTGCCCTGCCACTATCAGACTATTGATCTTATTGCTGTATTGAAACGTTTTACAGTTTTACATGTACCAATTAAGTTATCAAATTCAACAACTGTATCAATTAAGTCAGTAAGTTGCAGAATTGTGTCTCATGCGATATCCTTAAAACTAACTCTCGTTTATCGTTTTGTTCCTTTCTACATATATCAGTAACTTCAGTAGCATCAGTTGCATTTTTACTAACGGATTTACCTGTCAATAAGTAGACGTGTTCAGACTGACAGATATGGCAGGCGTTTACTCCTCTATTGAAGTGCTCTACCAGTCTACCCGGTCTATAGTATTGCTCCTGGTGCCTAGGCTAGCACTACTGTACGCTGTACGATACTAGCTGACTGGCAATGATGTACTCATCAGCTAGAATTTGAAAAATATGCTACTTGTATTTTTCATGCAGTTTGGTGCCCCAAAATCAGCCAGTCTCTCGGTAGCAAAATTTAAATACTTGTATTGATGTACTCATCAGCTAATATTCCACCTATTGATAAGAGTTCCATTCACAGATTGCTCACATTCACCTCACAGGTTACAAGAGTAACTTTGCTTAAGCCCCGAAATATAACTGTAGTTTAACCCTAACTCTATTTTGTATAGATATATCTCTGCTGCTTCTGAATACTATTTGATTATTATTCTAAGAAGAAGCATTATATAAATAGAGCTCAGACTAACTGCTTACTAAATGCTTAGACTAACTCACTGTTGTTGAACCCAACAATTTTCTGCCTTTGTGTTATATTGGATTCAATATGAAGATTTTATTAATTCTATCAATAATACACTGTCTTCCTTATTTGGCATCCGGGTCTGCAATTTTTGCCACCGCCACCCAACCCTTCATTTGGGATACTATATGGACTAATAGAACTGTAGACTTGGAAGTAATTCCGAGTGGTGACTCAGTTATGTATGTCGCAGTCGCGACTCACAACAACATATCCATAAGAACAACGACTCCTCTGGAGGATGTCGCAGAGCTTCTATTTGCATCCTCAAAATCAGCAGTTGCAACGGTAACACCAACATTGACAATAGAGGCTGATGATGTGACTTCCCATTTCATTACTGTTTGGACACACACCCCAGGTAAAACGGTGCTCAATTTAAGTTCTAGTAGCGAGGAATTTAATGCAATTAGTTTGAATGACAGTCGCATTCATGTTACAGTGGTGCGTGCTATGTGGCTTCATACAATTGGGGATGTAGCAGGATGGGGTGCCTTCATTACCTGGGGCATCGAGTTTTACCCCCAAGCCTTTCAGAACTATCGTCGTCAGTCTACCTTTGGTTTTAATTGGGATGGAGTAGCCTTAGATGTTGCAGGCTACCTCGCTTATGCACTCTACAACCTATCTATGTGGTGGTGGCCCTTAATGCAACAGCTCTACTCTGATGAGGATCCGAATGGAGTCAACCCTGTTCAGATAAATGATGTTGTTTTCTCAATTCACTCCATCTGGATTATGGCTGTCCTTGTCTACCAATGCTGGCGATATGACAGTAGAGGTCAGCGGCTCTCTGTGTTTGCTATGACTCTGCTAGCTGGCTTCCTTGTCTATACCATCATCAGCTGTCTCCTCGCTGCCACCACAACCGCTGTCACTTGGCTGTTCGCTATTACTCTTATATCATATATTAAAGTCGCAGTCAACCTCACCAAATTCGCTCCCCAGGTTATCACCAATTATCGCAGCAAGTCCACCACTGGCTACTCTCTGGGATTGCTCTTCCTAGATATCATTGGCGGCTTCTGTTTCACCATTCAGTCACTTGTCCTCGCATACAATGCAAGTGATTGGGCATCTATAACTGGTGATGCTGCTAAGTTTTTAATGCCCATCATTGCACTCATCTACGACTTTATAATGTGTGTACAGACCTTTATACTTTATCGTGGCAACCCTCTGCCTGATTACCAACCCATTCCAGATAGTCTCACAGTTTCTGTAGAGTCACTCAGAAGTCCTCTGGATTACTCAAATTCTCCAGCGCCTAAAGTAAAACAAATTTTAAACAATTATGGTTCCATTTCATCAACTAATTCAGTTACTGCTTAAGTACAATACCGGTATATATATTATTATAATAACATTATTATATACACTTATGAACAGCATTTATCAACCATTATTTGGAAAACTACTATCGCTGTGTACGATTATGATTATATCCCTCAAAACAAATTGTTCATATGCTTGCACTTTTTATAAGCCTGTGATTTGTGAAGTCTATTATATAAAGCAGTAGAGTTGGGCCCTGCTGCAGGATGATTAATTACCAATGCATTTGAAACTGTATTATTTGTTATCAGGGGTGCCACTAGCTCATAACCCAGTGGCTTTTGATAATAATTAAATTTTATACAATTTAATATGGCAACAACCTTCAGTCTCCTGCTAGGATTCATTACTTGTTCTCTAACTGTCTCCCTTCGTGATTATAACTATTGTATTATTATGCTACTATAATTGAATGCTTCATTGCAGCCGCATTATGTATATAATCTTAAAATTGTGCCTCTGCAACTCCGTATCACCCATGACTTCCAAGAGATTATCCTTATCGTCACAGTCAGTGTCCTTTAAGAAGTGAATCGATAAAGTAAATGATATGATAATGTAATAGTGGCGGTTCATGTCCACAGTGCTTATTCTATCTATGAGGCTGCAAAAGCACAAAATCGTGTATTGGCTGTTCCTCGCAGCGAAAGTAATGTCCTGCAAAGTGGAAGTGGCTCTGATCAAGTGTCATGCTTGAGGAGACCAATGGGGCACAGCTCACAGCTGTATAGGATCTGGTAGGAGATGTATTAGGTCTGATTATACTTTGACATAATGAAACTGGCTTTGCATTCTTGTATAAGTGGCATCAAGATATTTGGCATTATCGGCAGTTAGACCCCAGCATGGACTCCCAAATAGGAGTAATGATTCTACTGCTGCCCTAAATAATTAAACCTTGATTTTTCATCGTATTCTATTGGAAATCGTAATCCTGATAGACTATTCAATGCTACCTATGGCTTCGTCTTCTACTTAACCAAAGGTCTGTATCTGAATTCCGGAATGGATCCATGGACCCAAACAGCAGAAGTTATCCACATACTCAATCACACTCATTGGAGCTTATCCTTATATGATCATGCAATTCCTGAGGACTGTCGAAGTTAGTGTCAAAAAATTTTGGTCTTCTTGGTGTTAAAAAAAAGAACAACACTTGAAGCAGCCTGCTCCAATGAACTGATAATCGTGAGGAGCCATTGGTTTGGTTGATTGCTTTTCCAGTTTTGATTAATATTAAATCCTAATAATATATTAAATTTATTTAATACTGGACTTGCTCTTGGATGCATTCCCAGAACTATTATTACTACTAGTATATATTTCCTAGTAAATGTTTATATTTTTGCTTCTCGCAGTAACATTAAGTAAATATATTTTTCCACCTCACAATAAGTTAATATTTTCTAGAGCTCATTGTTAATATATATATGCTTTGGTATGATTTATTTTTTATCAGTTTTATGATTATTGTTTCATATACGATTATATTTAAGAATATTTTGTTGTGGTGGAAATAATATGATAAGTGCAGAATTAAGAGATCTAAAAGTCACTGGTGGGAAATCAATAGTTACCCGTCAACCCTCAATAAATATTAAAACAAACATACATATTTAAATTGGATACAAATGGTGAAGTGTAAGCCATCGTGATTCTTGATGTGGGTTTAGTACTTTACAGTAGTTAATTTAAAAGATTGTAATTTTTTCTCTTTATTACTTTGTAGCTGTTACATAGGACTTTAATATAGTGAACATTGTGTTAATTTACCATAACTTAATTAATTGTTTTTAATTATTATTGATTTCTGTTGTTTTGCTAATTATGTGATCCAATGCTGCTTCAACATAGCTAGTTTACCAGCAGTAACGATATTGACCACACCTTAAAAATGAAGATTTTATTAATTATATCAATAATACACTGTCTTCCTTATTGGGCATCCGGATCTGCAATATTGGCCACCTCCACCCAACCCTTCATTTGGGATACTATATGGACTAATAGAACTGTAGATTTGGAAGTAATTCCGAGCGGTGACTCAGTTATGTATGTCGCAGTCGCGACTCACAATAACATATCCATAAGAACAATGACTCCTCTGGAGGATGACGCAGAGCTTCTATTTGCATCCTCAGAATCAGCGGTTGCAACGGTAACACCAACATTGACAATAGAGGCTGATGATGTGACTTCCCATTCCATTACTGTTTGGACACACACCCCAGGTAAAACGGTGCTCAATTTAAGTTCTAGTAGCGAGGAATTTAATGCAATTAGTTTGAATGACAGTCGCATTCACGTTACAGTGGTGCGTGCTATGTGGCTTCATACAATTGGGGATGTAGCAGGATGGGGTGCCTTCATTACCTGGGGCATCGAGTTCTACCCCCAAGCCTTTCAGAACTATCGCCGTCAGTCTACCTTTGGTTTCAATTGGGATGGAGTAGCCTTAGATGTTGCAGGATACCTCGCTTATGCACTCTACAACCTCTCTATGTGGTGGTGGCCCTTAATACAACAGCTCTACTCTGATGAGGATCCGAATGGAGTCAACCCTGTTCAGATAAATGATGTTGTTTTCTCAATCCACTCCATCTGGATTATGGCTGTCCTCGTCTACCAATGCTGGCGATATGACAGTAGAGGTCAGCGGCTCTCTGTGTTTGCTATGACTCTGCTAGCTGGCTTCCTTGTCTATACCCTCATCAGCTGTCTCCTTGCTGCCACCACAACTGCTGTTACTTGGCTGTTCGCTATTACTCTTATATCATATATTAAAGTCGCAGTCAATCTCACGAAGTATGCTCCGCAGGTGATCACAAACTATCGCACTAAGTCCACCACTGGCTACTCTCTTGGATTGCTCTTCCTAGACATCATTGGCGGCTTCTGTTTCACCATTCAGTCACTTGTCCTCGCATACAATGCAAATGATTGGGCATCTATAACTGGTGATGCCGCTAAATTTTTTATGCCCATCATTGCACTCTTCTATGACTTTATAATGTGTGTACAGACTTTTATTCTTTATCGTGGCAACCCTCTACCTGATTACCAACCCATTCCAGATAGTCCCAAGGAATCTGAAGGGTTGCTCTCTAGCCCTCTAGACTACCCTAGCTCACCAAAACCCAAAGCAAAGTATGGTACTGCATCATCTACAAATCACATTAGTGCTTAATTAATTCCTTAACAATATCATTATCACCCAGTTATTTAGTTGTTATATCGATATATATACATATGTATTTTGTGTTCAGAGATATATATATACTAAAATTTGTACAAGTCATTATATCTAGAAATTGTCATCACTACCATTTACCATTACCAGGTAGGATATAATCTAAGTTATTTAAATTATATATTAAGTTGATTCAATGACATTGAGCAAGAAATACACAGGACATTTTAGATTTATTTATAGTGTTATGAATGGTACTAATAAGTTAATTATAACAAAGATAACATTAAGTGATACAGTGATTGATTCCTCTATTTCATCCCACCCATATCAAGCATCCAACTCCTACAAGCCCAATCTATAGTACATCATTCATTCCATGTTGGTGAATACATTATATTGCCACCTGCTGATGTTTTCCAAGAATTAATCTTTATTTTGACCTCCTGTATCATGCTGACTCCTAACTTTAGGAGACCCAATCCAGGATATATATACAAATTCACTAATGGATTGGCAATCCTTTGTTCACTCCCCAAAAACTGTGCCCTTTATTATTATTGTTATATCTGGCGTTCCATGTTCCTCTTTAGGATCTCCAGCTCTCTAGGATCTGAAAATCATCCCAGTTGAGTAACTCAGAAGAATTGACTTTTCTGCGCAGCTGTAGAACTTTCGCTGTTCATAGCTTGGCTATCACTGTTGTTAGTGAGATCTGGTGCTGTGTATCCTTCTTATGTGTTGGATTGTGTTGTCTTTCTCCCTGTGATGTACGCTATGCACTGTCATCCTTGACAATGCAGAGACAACTTATATTGGAACTTCTAAGATTAACATATCTTATGGGCTGACTATAAAAGGCTATTGATTAATCACTAAGGTTATATGATCATTTTATTTATGTATATTTGCCAAATACATTATTATAGTGTACTACTACTACTACTAGGTGAAGTAAACTCGAACAGTGGAAATGAGATCCTTCCCAGCTTCTTGATTCTCCATAATTATCACAATTTATTTTCTCTCAAGTCCAGTTTGGCTTTCCAGTCCAGCTTTCAACTTGGTCTATATATGTTTTAGACAGTTGTCTAGTCCATGGATAAGTTTTCCTTCTGTTGGTTGCCAGAAAAGTAGATCTGGAATGACCTAATGTTTACTTCTCCAACAGTTCCCACTGAATCTTAATCTCCATTTCCTGAGGGTGATTGATACAGGTGGTATTATAGCATAAAGCCTGCATGGTGGTGACAAAATGTTTTTGTTAAGCTGACATAACAACTCAGTGTGCAGTTGCAATGCAGCAGGCTGATTATAGTAGTAGTAGTATAAAGCTCGGCGTTTGTCATGTGTTGTCTCCAGCTGATGATTAGGGCTACCCTTAGTAGTCTTGAGTAGCAACCATCAGTTCGTTATTCAAGTGATTTCGTCAGTATCCAGGTCTCACCCCCATATAAAAGTACACTTCCACTGCGGTTCAAAAGAACTTAGTCTTCAGGGGCCCGGAGAGGTCTGATTTTCAGATGGTATCCATTTTTGATAGAGCTACACATGCCTTTGCTTTCCTAACCTCTATGCTCTATGTCTTTTTTGCTACTCTCTATCCATGACCCGAGGTACTGGAAGTCGTCAACCTTTCTTAGTTGATTATTATCAATTATTGTCGAGTTTCCATCAACATTAAAAGTCATGAATTCGGTCTTGATAGAAGTCCACAAATGTCAGGACTGCGGGGAGATTCTTTGACTTTATTCCCTCAATTAGTCTCCGTTGCAAGTATCCGAGCTATTGTTGATCTACTTGGTCGAAATCCGTTTTGGCTCTTACGCAGTAGTTTCTCTATGTGAGGTATAATTCTATATAGAATCATTTTATTGCATATTTTGGCAGCTACCACAAGCAGACAGATCCCACGATAGTTTGTTGGTATGCCGAGGTCTCCTTTCTTGGGGAGAGGCTTTAGTTGACTTTTAGTCCAAATTGGTGGTGGCTCTTCCCCGTTCAGCACCCGGTTGCAAACATCCAGTAATGGTCTGATTAGCACAAATACCTCTGCAGGGATTTCATCTAATCCACTCGCTTTATTATTGGACATGCTTTTAATGCTTCTTTGGAGTTCGGCAGGTGTGAAGTCCCCTGTTTCTATAGGTAGTGTCTTGTCATATATTTTCCTTGTAGGGCTGACTTCGATGTTTGGTGGCTGCCCAAGCAAGTTGCTGAAGTGATCTTTCAATTTTCCAACACGTTCTTCAGGACTATTAGCTTTTAGGCACACATTAGCACAACTTTTCCGACCAGATACCTCATTTACAGTTTGTCTGTTGTAGAGTAAGAAATTAAGTAAGGTAACAAATTAGTACCACTAGAAACCAATTAGTAGTAGGCACTGTATACCGAATTAGTATATCATAGTAACTAATTTGTAATAATTTGTGACCCATGGTAACAAGAAATAGTAGGCCACTGTTTACCGAATTAGTTTTCCATGGTAACAAATTTAGTAATCCGTTGTAAGAAATTAGTAACACATTTAATGACTTAGTAAAGTACTATATTGAATTAGTAACCTTTTGTAACGATGTAACCAATGTAACACATACCGTGGTAGTAGTTTTGTTGTCAAATTTATAACAATAAATTAATAACTTACAGTAGACGTAGATTAATGACAAGCCACAAACGAACCTTATTGTTAAATTTGAGAGTCGAATTGTAGAACAAACAATAAGAATTTCATAACATCCTAATGATAATGTAACTTATCTAGAAAAATACGTTAATGGACAACAAATAAATCTACACACTTCCTTTACGTCGTTCGCAACAAAAAATAGCGATATTCCAACTTTATATTACGTATTAATGAAGCTATAATTATGTAGTTATGAATTCACTTACTCTAATACTGAATATTACAAAGGTAATTAAAATTTTAGTTTTATTAATAATACTTGATGTTTGTGATGTTTGATCTATAATTAATAAAGCCCCGCCACTATGACATACATTTTATACAGTATCAATATTCAATTATTTAATACGAGTGATATTATTGATCGTTTTAAATTATTTTTGCCATGCTGAAATATTTCGATTGATATTATTGGTCGTTTTCAATAACGTTTTTCAACTTAATAATTTCGCTTGATATTAATATTAGAATCACATTAATAATGTTTAAAAACTGCATTATTTTGTTTAATATTACTCTATTGTATAGGTTGATTTAAAACATGTCTGTTGAATTATTTCAACCAATAATTAAATTATAGCTTGTTTTAAATAGATCAGCTGGTAACCAGCTGATCTCTTGAGGCTTCACTTCACACTTACTGTATGCAGTAGTGCACTCTTCAGTATACTTGCTGTTTTATTTAAAACAAGCAATAATATCAAGCAAAATAATTCAACATACATATGTTTTAAATCAACCTATAATATTTAGCAAAATAATGCAGTTTCGAAACATTATTTAAATCAGTAATATATTATCGATGCAGTCAACTTCATCCCTCTCCTTTTGAAAATCGACCCAAATAACATATGTTTACTCTCAAATTAAAACTGTAACCTGTTCTATTGACTTTCGTTTATTGTTTTGGTGAGAATAACATGCCACTGTTTCTGTAACCTGTTCATTTCCCTTAGTTCATAATTTAACATTGAGGCGATATATTAATTCACTGAGATGTTATTTGCGTCAAGTTTCCCGCACTGTGTAATTTGCACATTCACTTTGTATGCTGGGATGGGGTGATACGGTTTGCTGTGTATTATTATATCGCTGTATTCTGTGCTGAGCGGATTAACAGTCTATTTTGTAAGATTATTTGTTTAATATATTTTACATGTTTCTAGTGGATTTATATTTTGCTGTTGATTATAATCACTTGGTTGTTGATAGTGAAAATTAGTAGTTACATTGGTCTGTTTGTGTTTTACCACAGAAAAGCTATAAAAATGCAATTAATACTAATTAATAAAATTCCAAGAAATCGAAAAGTTTAAATTTTGGTGCTGGCACCACCCATTTGGACCCAGTGAAAAGTAGTACTTTCGTTTCCCTGATCCCTGGTAGTATTATAATTAGTTCAGTTGAATTGCCTCCGAAAAAAACCTAGAACATGCCAAAATAGAGATCTTTGAATGAAAGTTCATGAAACCAATTTGAAATTTAAATCCTGTACTGAAATGTTGACATGCATACCAGCTTCGATTTTAGATTTGCTGAACTTTAAAACATCGATTTACGCCGCTTTGTAAATTCGCATATATCACGGATCTTCTAAATAAATTTCGTCTTAACATGGTCAAAAATTATCATAAATATCCCAATTTGGTATTTGAACTTAAGGGCCCTTTCTTTGGACACTCTGACACATTAAATACAACATCTGGTTAATCTACAGTACCGTTAGCACAGTAATCATCTCTACTGTTCGCGCTT